>CAXAMN010010635.1:0-11844 GCA_963970005.1 Durusdinium trenchii | reverse complement strand
GAGCATGGTATGAGCATGGTATGAGCATGGTATGAGCATGGTATGAGCATGGTATGAGAATCGTGGGAAGCGCAAGAAGTGTCAGAAGCGTCTTCAACTTAACTCAAACGACTTTCTCCTCAAATTGGACCTGAACATGACGAAGAGGATTCTGGGACTCTAGGATGAAGATTCTTGGTGAACAAGCATGCACCTCTTTCTTCGTTGGTTTCGGGTAGAAGCAAGAATCAACCAAACTGCCGTCGAATGAATTCGGACACCTGTCCCACTTACTTCCCAATGGGTGTTTCTGTCTTGTGTTTTGTCCGGTCTCTGGGATGGGGCGGAACTTGCGGATGGGACGAACTCTTGAAAACCTCGAGCCTCCCTCCAAAAACACCCGCTGCCCTCCCTCCAAGCGCAAAAAGGCGCCCAAGCAACTCCTCCACTTCCCGAAAAAGGCGCCATTGGCCGCCCTTTTTGGGCACCACTCCAAGATGCTGTGAGGCCTGTCAGGCAGCCACCAGCAAGAGCATGCCGTTCCTGCCTTTTGGGCCGCAGTGGATCCCCCTAATGCTGGTTTGGGCAATGAAGCACATGGCCTGGGTCGCCAAATCAATAAGACTCCGAGTAGAGAATGGAACATGTCCATGAGTCAAACCATTTTCTGTGTTCCCCATTTGAACATCCCCCAATCCCCCCCAGAGATTTCTCTGGCTTCAGGAGTGGTCCCGACAGAACCGTGTGTTTTTCTTTCCTCGTTTCTCCTCGACCTCGACCGGTCCGAGGCCAAAGCCTCAGAACCTGGGCGGCCTGGTCGGTGGCGAGGCGGAGTTCGACCCTCTGGGCTTCTCCGACACCTTCGACGCGCCTGGGACGTTGACCGAACCGACACCGGTCGGAGGTGGGACGTGGAGGTCTCATGTGGGGCGGGCACTCCTGATCATTGACGACGCCTTAAGACATCGCTGAATCTCTCGGCTCCTGCATCCTGTTCTTGTTTCTTTCTAGTTTTTTGTGAAGGATGCTTGGCTGCCAAAGTTTCTTTTCCTTGTATTTGACCATGAACTTGATCCTGAGAAGCTTGCCTTCAAGGTCTTGAGCATATTTCGCCAGCTGACCAATCTGGCCACCCGGAATCCACCGTCCGGGAATCCGCTTATTCATGTGTCTTTCCATCTTTTCCTACGACCATCTCCGAGGTGAAGTGGCTCCGCGAGAGCGAGTTGAAGCACGGGCGCGTTTGCATGTTGGTGACTTGGGCCGCGTGGAACGGCCCGCGACGCGCGGGTTCACTCACGACGCTTCCTCCGCGACGCGGTCCGCGACGCGGTTTGGAACCCCTCGCGTTCCCTCGTCGAAGCCACGAGAAGCGCCCAGCCAACGGAGTGGAACAGTTTTGGGAGCAGTCGGAGTCTTTGGGTGCAGCGTTGCTCCAAAGTGGTCCGGGCTAGATCGGATAGATGTCTCACATTCTTGCGGGACATGACGAAGTGATCAGCTTCAAGCAATTGGTTGATGTCCTTTACCACATACCATAGGTTTTGGACCATGGTTCTATACTTTTGAGAGGTACGTTTAGAGAAGTGACCTGATGATGTTGCAGATGGCCAAACGGCTCCTGATTTTCGTAGGACTTCTAGAACATCCCAACTTGCACATATCAATATATATATATATAAAGATATATAAAGATCAAACTAAGTATTGAGACAGATACAGTACCTTTGTAGAATTCCACACAACTTTTCTCTCATTGGTCATAACTGCTGGTCGTTATTCAAAAACATAACCATCATTTTCAACATGGTTTTGCGTTACACCTTAATGCTCGATCGTGCTCATGAAGTTGCACATTATCTTAGTCTCGTGAAAGTTTGAGGTCATTTTCACTTCCGATCACCTTACAATGGCAAGCTCAAAATGTGTGAATTTCATTGGATTTCAAGATTAGCTTTCGGTGAGGGTTGGTGGCCTAACTATATAAGCGGAGGAAAACCATTTGCGTTGCGAAGAGGGTAGCTCAGAGTGTCAGTGGGATGATACCTTTCCTCCAACAAGCATCAAAGTGAAAAGCACCCTGTTTGTAGAGTTGCGAAGGGAACGTCGCTTTTCGAGGAACCCTGGTCAACTTCCAAGATTGTCGGATGATAGACCTGGTGTTAGCTTACTCAAGGATCAGGAGTTCGCCTGACCTGCTTGGGTGCACCAGTCGCAAGGCGACGATTGGCTTCGTCGCCGAGCAGTATTGGAACTTCCCAGGCGGCCATACATGCGAACCAAATGCGAACCAAGAGGGAATCTATTGAACAAACTATGAATTTTGGGAATTCATGTCAATTTCTGCTAGACGAACTGTGTTGGAGTCCTAGTGTCCATGTGACAGCGAAGAAATCACCATGGACTAGTATGAGGCATATCCCGTCTTGTCCTTTCTTTGTCCTTGACTTCTACTTGATTTTCGTGGCCGCGATGGATCTTTAACTTGATGACCAGAAACCTGCGGAAAGCGACCCAAGAGAGCAGGTTTAGTTGGCCATTGTGCAAAGTACACATGCGCTCGAACCCATGTCTCTCACACCACAAAAGACAAGCAAAACTAAAGACTGGTTTGGAGAAACTCACACAACCCCACCTATTGCTTATGCTGGCTGGAGGAAATCCACGCACACAGCTGAAAATCAAGATCTAGTGAGAGCCCTCAACACATACAGCAGCCGAATCTTGGATGGTTTGTTTCACAGCGCACTTGACTGCTCAGTGGCGTGTTGCACCTTTGTCTTTTTTCCGCTTGCAGGCTGCCCTGAGACGCCAGATGCCTTGCAGGCGCCGCCAGCATATGAGACAGGCATGCAAGCTATTTTTTCTCCTGCCATTTTCCAATATATTGACCGAAAGGGATGCGTTGCGACGTATTTCCACGTTGATATCTATTATATATATAGATTCACACACTCAACTGCTTGTCTTCTTGTGAAAGTACTTACTAACTGCTGAAGTAAGCCTGAACCCCACGTAGTGTGAGGCGTTTTCCACATCAATCAGGCCAACACTTTTTGCAACCCCAAAGATGAATGCGTGGGTACACTGACTTGGAACCCAAATTGGATGAATCTCCAACGACTTTTGGGTGGTCCAGGAGAAGACTGTTATTGTACCATGTTTTTCCTCTTTTCTTGAGGTTTAGGCTTTCTTGGGACGGTGTCCAGTTCCTTGTGTACATGCAGATTCTGTCTCCCTGAATGGAGTTTTGGTTTGTTGCTCCATGCCACCAATGCGAGATGCAAGAAAGCCATTTCTCTTTCTTGGAACACCGTGACGGTACCCCCAGTGACTCTCCGCTGCTACCGACGAAGCTGTCGATGGACCTCTCCTGATAAAGGATGATAAGAGCTCCCCTGTGCCATCCCACGGCCGCCATGTTTTCATCACCGCCGTCTTCGTGGTGAACGAACACACATGAATACATCTACGAAAAGAAACGACACACAATATATACATGTACAATATATATATATATAATATCAACTGGGCCTGGGCTCCCATGTGAGTGAAGATATCTAAAGCTTTTCTGCAACACAATTGGGTCAGCAGTCGTTGGGCCTCCCAACCGCTTGAAGGCCATCTACACTGCGCCACCCAACCTCACAGCGTTGCTGATCTTCATCGCCGGGTACATCGAGAGCTCCTCCTACGATGGCAAGTGGCTAGGCTTGTGGAGAGTGGTGTGAGTCTGATGTGAACAGGAAAAAGTCTGCGCGGGGTTCGATCCAGGATTCATGACTCGTGCCGGTATTCCATTTACATTCTTCCAGGTTGCTTGTTCTCCATCAAAACCTCAGTACGTGACTGCTGGAGCTTGATTTGTTTCGATTGCCTCGGTTGGACTTCATACCTGTCCGGTAGCCGTTGCCTTTCTCCTTGGATTGGTTGAGTGGTACCCACTATCTTGGAGGTTGCTCCTGAGGCTGACAATGCTGGACATGTTCGAGGGCGAGGGCGCAAAGAGGGCACCGGGTGATTTGCCACTTGGAGAAAGAGGACATGCAAGATGAAAGTGGTTGGAATTGGCCACACCTTGACACGGAAAGTTGGGGCTTGATTAGACCTTTAATGACCTTTAAGACCCCACAGATTTCCATTCTGATTCCTATCATTTCCATGGTTCCGCCAAGGGTGGAGGTCTGCCAAGAAGGAGGTAGTGGCTCGGGGTGTTCAGATTTCAGCATGAGGGCCCAAGGGGCACATCTGAAGGACGTTCGGGTTTCATGAACTCGGCAGGGTTTGGATTTGGTTGAAGGCCTGGAGCACACGTGCTTTGGTTGAAGGCCTGGAGCAGTGTGTCCCACGCCATCAAAAAGGAACTCTCCAATGTTCGGATTGGAAGTGCATCAACCTTCCAGTGACTGTTCCATCCCAAGCACCTCACCTTGGCAAGCACGCTGCTTCCACCAGCGGTTCCGAGGTGGTTCCACCCCCCTCCGATGGACCAGCCCGAGGAACTTCGGGAAGCGCTTCTTGCCTGGGGACAAGGAAAAGGCTGACGAGCTGGCCACCAAGGCACGAAGTCGACAGGGTGGCTTGGGATGCGGCTTGGGATGAGACTGGTGAATCTGTGATCCGGGGAGTTGGTCATGATATACGGAGAACGCTGAACAATGCTGGTGTCTTTTGGTGGGAACAGAAGGGTTCAGGTGTGGATGGGTTTGGCCAAACATTGGAAGATACGGATCTACCAGCTTCAGGATCCCTTTCTCGCGTGTCTTTGTATGAATTTGGGATCGTGTGGGGTTAGGCACATACGAGTCTCATCGAGTCTCACAGCTTTTTCCATTCAAACGTGTGGATCCATAGGGACCACAAACGCACCCGGTCGCACCATGCTGTTGGCTCTTGCGCTACGTATCGTCCGGTCTTCTCAGCCGCACCTGCTCGGACGGGGGGCACCACTGGGCCCAGCTCGGAGGCCCGATCCGGCAGATCCGGTCTGATCACGTTACGACGGACATGAGAAGAGGTGAAAACGGACATGAGAAAGCAAAGGAAAGCCACGTGGTTTTGTTGCTATGGTGGTGCCAGGACAGCTAAGGCCGGGTTTATTGTGGTTATTGTTCCAGGAAAGCGAAGGTGGATAGATGGAAGTCTTGGAGGTTGACACAAACATCACCCACATACCGCTTAAACATGGCCGAGACACCACAGAAACACGAGATTGAGATACCACGAACCAAAAATCCAAAACATCACAAAGAACACAAGACAACACAAAAAATGTACTAGACAACACAAGACAACACAAGACAACACAAGACAACACAAAACACCAACCAAGAAATGCTGTACTTTGCCGAGTCCAGATAGCCGCAGCCAGAAGTAGAAGCAGGCCGTGCCTTTGGCGTTCGGTTCGGCGATGAGGCTTTCAGCACAGGTCAATGGCCAGATCGTTGGCTTTGACGTTTCACCAGAGACGACGGGTCGAGAGCTGAAACAGCAGATCAAAGAGGGTCAGCCGAGCTGGGACGAATGGACTCGCCGCACGACCAGGGTGGAGATTATGGTCGGTGACCGGCTCATGGGCAATCATCAGAAGGTTGTGGACGATGTGGAGGATGTGGACGATGTTCTGGTGAAAGTTTCTTTCAAGCCAAACATTGTGAGATGCTCCAGGAGAGTTGCAATAAACCGGACTCAGAGTGAAATTGACTTGGAGGATTGGCTGGTCATTGAAATCCCTGATGGTGAGACCGAAATTCCTCACAGTGCATTTCGAGACTGCAAAAACATGGCGGAATTGAGAATCCCAGGCTCAGTGACCACCATTAGTGCCAGAGCCTTTGAGAATTGCAACTCTTTAGTGAACTTGACCATACCAGACTCAGTGACCCAAATTCGGTCTAAGGCCTTTGTCAATTGTAGTTCTTTGAAGGACTTGACCCTCCCAAGAAAAGTGACGCACCTTGGGGATTTCGCTTTTGCACACTGTAGCTCTTTTGCGACCTTGAGTATCCCGAGCTCGATGACTCGCATCGTGGAAGGTGTCTTTGCAAGTTGTACGTCTTTGGTGAACTTGACCATCCCAAACTCTGTGACATTCATCGGATCGTATGCATTTGAGAATTGCACCTCTTTGGTTGACGTGACCATCCCGGACTCGGTGACGGCCATAGGGAAGCATGCCTTTGCAGGTTGCTGCTCGTTGGTGCACTTCAAACTCCCAGGTTGTTTGACCACCCTGAACGACCATACCTTTTTCGGATGCAGCTCCTTGGTGAGCGTGATCATCCCCTATTCTGTGACTTCCATCGGGAGTAGTGTGTTTTCTGGTTGCAGCTCGTTGCTGAACCTCACCATCCCGGATACCGTGGGTCGTGCTGGGCCCCATGCATTTAAGAATTGCGCATCCTTGGTGAACATGACCATCTCAAATTCAGAGACCATCATCAGGTTGTTCGCCTTTTCGGGTTGCAGATCTTTGGTGAGATTGACCATTCCACCCCTGGTGACCCGACTTGACACTGGCGCCTTTCAAAATTGCAGCTCTTTGGTGATCTTGACCATTCCAAGATCAGTGACTCGCATTGGTCACAAAGCCTTTCAACATTGCACCTCGTTGGTGAAATTGATCATTCCAGACTCCGTGACGTTCATTGGTGACAATGCCTTTGAGGGTTGCAGGGCTTTGGTGAGCTTGACCATCCCAGACTCTGTGACCCACATCGGTGACAATGCCTTTCAAGAATGCAGCTCTTTGGTGAACTTGACCATCCCAGACTCTGTGACCCACATTGGTGAGAATGCCTTTCCACCACCTTCCACAAGTTCCAGTTCGGTGAGCAGGCTGCCCAAGTCTCCAATGGACTTCCTTTGAGTACAGCCGCAAATGCTGCACGAGCAAGTGCCACAAACAGCACCAGCACATATGCCCGACCAGCCGCGGCGGTTGGTTTTGGATCGTAGGGCCACTTTGGCCAGCAACCCTTCGTAGTGCAACGCATACAACCAATTTGTCCAGCTTTGACCTTCAAAAATTGCAAGCATGCATTGGATAGCTCGCAGCTTGTGCAGAAGTACAAAATGAAGATGCTTCTTGCTTTGGGCAGCTGGCAGTTTTTTTTGTTCTTCCCACCCTTGGTTCGGTGGCCATGTCAGGGGAAAGGATCACTGATTAATTTTTTATGTTCGCAACAGACAAGCAGTTTTTCGCTTGTCACTCGGACGCCTCAATACGTCAGATTGCTGTAATGAATGAATGTATTAGTACACGATGCCGCCGTGAGTAGTGCAACTCCCAAAAGATTATATCATTTGGATTGAGCCTTCCCTAGCCGGAGTGATCATATACCCTCGTGGTGGCCCGACTCCTAGAGGCCGACAGGTCCACGGGACGTCACTTCTCACACAGGATCAAAGCTGTGCGTCCGGAACCATTCACCATGCTGGTGCCTTGTTGGACGCGACAGGAGCTCAACAACGGTCGCTTGGCCATGCTGGCCTTCGCAGGCGGAAAGCGCGGGAGAGCGCGGTTCAAGCGCTGAGATTCTCACTTTGTTGGCGTGTCTTTCTCCTGGGTGTTCCCATGACGCCATGGAGACCAAGGTGAACCCCCATGTTTGAGAAGCAACCAAGGTGGGATCTCTCTCCATGTATATCTATGCACATGTATACTAGATGAAAAAGCTGCTAGGTTTCGAAGGCTCCCACGAAAGTACACGAGGGACTAGTCACGGAGTCCCCGGTTTGAGACCTTCACAGGGTGCACGGAGTGGCGAGAAAAGGCAGACCTTCCTTATCACCGCTCCATGGAGACTGTGTCCACCTGGCAGGAATGATTCACCACAACCTGGTGGTGAAGGGTCCGCTCTTCCCTCTCTTCCCCGAGGGCTGGCAGGGACCGCAGGCACCGCAGAAGGGGTCGGTCTGTTGATGCTCGGTGGTGGGGGGACAGTGAGTAGGAAGCCATGAGGAACTGGGACTGGACTGCACTATCGTACATGATATACGTGAGTATGCCAAGAATGTGGCCTGAAAAGCCCAGAACTGCTCGGATCACAAGCGTGGTGTCCAAGCATGTCATGGCAAAGAAACCAGGGACGGAGTTCTCGAGGTTCAGCTCCACAGATTGGCGTCCTGGTTTCTTTTTATTTGGAAGGTAGACATGCTACGAGTAGTTTCCTGGAATCAGTCCGAGCTATACTCGCTCTTTTTTCATCAAATGTCCAGTTAACAAGGCAAATCGTAGCAGTGGCATTTTCAAGATGTTCTCTCCACCAACTTGTGCAGTAGCACTCGCATGTACACGCGGAAAACGCATCGGTTGCACACGCGGTTACACGCAGACCCTCTTGTACAAGCGCATTTTGGAAGCCTTAGAAGCCTTAATAATGGCTGCGCTGGCACATCACACCACTCCCAGTTCTCCAAGGATGTTGTGTCTTCAGGATCTTCAAGTGCACTCTCTGCTTCTGTGCTCAGGGTCAAATTTGGTGGAGGGAAGAGTCCTTCCAAGGTAGCATACCTTTTGTGAGCCACCCGAGGGTAGAGTTTAGAGGAGGAAGGAGCCATTCCACATATATAGCATGCCTGGCTTTTGCGAGCTGCCCGAGGGTAAAGTTTAAGGGAGGAAGGAGCTATTCCAACGTAGCATGCAGCATGCCTTTTGTGAGCCACTCGAGTGTAAAAGCTTGAGGAAAGCATTATTTCAACCTAACATACCTGTTGTGGGCCATCTGAGGGTACAGTTTAGAGGCAGGCACCATTCCAACACAGCACACCTCTAGTGAGCCACGCAAGGGTAACTAGTACAGGAGGAAGTCACAAATTTTGATGTAGCAAAACCTCCATCCAACAAATATGGCAGCGGAATATGGCCCCTTGGAAGACCGTTTTCCTCTACGAACAGGCTATATTCCACTTCCATGATTGTTTCAGGGAGGGTACCTTTGGTGGGCCAACCGAGGACAAATTTTGGAGCAGGAAGGAACCATTCAAAGCCGCCGCGAGGAGCCACGAAAAACCTGAGGTCCCCCCCCCGGCCTGTGCGTTTGTCGCTGTGCGTTTGTCGCTGTGTGAGTCACTGCATGCGCAAGTGAGTTTTGAGACGTCAAGGGTGCAAACATCATTAGATCTTCTGGGTCGGTGCCGAACTCGCGTGCAGTCGATTGGATTTGGTGTGTGTATGTGAGTGGGGTGCCAAGATTTTTCCAGAAGAATCCTTCTTCGCCAGGGCTCCTGGGATTTGGACAGCACGGCGGGCGCGCTGTGCTTTGACCCAGACGGGTGATGGGGTGGGCGGGTCGGTGGGTTGGTGGCCGGTAACGGTTGAGCGAGATGGTTTGCATCTAAAGACGCTTGGCATACTTCCACGTCTACGTCTGGACCTGAAAACCACGGGGTTATAGAGAAAAATAGCCTTCCAAAGGTCCATGTTCAGGTTTCATATGGGTCTCTTCCCGGGTGTACAAATCCCTCTTACCATGCGCTCACACCTTTGAACATCGCATAGTAGTGGTAGGATCCCACCAAAGCGGGAGGCTTCTCCGAGGGCACGGTGTGCTCCGACCTAGCATGGCTGCCTTTTTGTAGGTGAATAAGCTCAACCCTACCCAACAAGAGCTCTGGCACCAGATCTGATCTGACGAGCGCTTGCCACACCGCTGGCCGGGTGTGGGGCAGCAGAACACGGAGACCTCTTTGCCAGTTCGGAAGAGCCCGCGGGCCAAACTGAATTTGCAAAGGTCAGTGCGCTTGAGGCCAACCCACTTGGTGCCAAGTGGATGATAGTGAAACGACGGGCTATATGCTCACTGGGCGCTCGAAAGGATGGGCTGACAGCCCAACTCGTTTTCGTGCATACAGGGAAGGCCATCCTATGAAGGCATCATTCATGATGCAACAACGAGCATAGCTTATACATGCTTATACAAGATCTTACAAGATAGAGTGGGATCACTCAACCAACCATTCGTACCGCAGGTCGCGGGACGTCACTTGAAGTTGTGTTCCTCCATGTGAATCTTCCAGGGTGTAGGTGTAAGTGTAAGTGCTTTTGTTGGAACGGCCGGCACCTTGGTTTCCAGCTGAGCTCTGAACCCCCAAAACAGTAACAACTACTTCTCATCCAAGAACAATCAACAACCACTCAATCAACAACCACTTTGCAAGGCTCTCTTGACTCATGGAGGTGGTGCCCCTACTCAGAGTCTTCTGGGCTTCAAACGGTCTTCGACTCATGCGTTTGGGCCCAGGAACAGCGGTAGTCTGGGATTGTGAGCAGAGGTTCAACGTGTCACCAAGGACCGCCATGGACGGGCGGGTGGAGCCATGTGTGGCCATTCACCGGCGGATTGAGTAGGATTGGCTGGTTCCGGGTTCCCTGCACATTATGGGAGTCTCCCTTTCAGTTGCTCTGTTTCACGTCTTGATCCAGATTGAGCCAAGTTCATGCACCTGCTCATGTGACCGGAGTGCAACATGCGAGCTGTCCTTTGTGCCGAGTTTCTCTCTCTCTCTCTCTCTCGCTCGCTCGCTGTCAATGCCAGGGCGGCTCTTTTTGATGCCCTACTTCGAGGCTCGATCAACAGATCCTTCACAGGGTTCCTACTATATATCGGAGTGGTGGATGGAGTCTGCAGCTGTCGGAGTGGTGCCCTTTTTCATTCCCATGTGATCCCCCGAATCAGGCCCCCTTTTACAGAGAAAGACTATAGATTTCAATTTCGTATATATATATATATTACATATATATATATATAGGTGAGCAGGGTGCTTTTGCGAGCGAATTTGCTGTTCCAGCCCAGAGTCATTTCCATCCATTTCTGGGGGCGCGCGTCCCAAACTTTCGCATGAGACCTTCTGCACAATGTGATCTGGTGGCATAGTCCTGCAGTTTACGGCCTGAAAAGCATCTGACATAGAAGATATGCTATGGGATAGGCCACCCCTGACATAGGAAGGTGTTTCCTTCAAGAGTACTATCCCTTCTTGACTGACTAATCGCAAACCGGCCTCCCTGGAGGTCTACGACTTGAAGCCAAAGCCGGGCAGAAAAATACTTTTTTTGCAGTGCCGAGCGACGTGTTTTCAGCGCGACCGCTGGCGGGAGGGGTGACGTGACGAGGTTCACCGTGTGGGACTTCTGTTGAGATCTTTAGAGAAAGATGTCTCTCTTGGACGTGATTGCATGATATTGCATGTACCCCCGACACAAATTGAAAGTGATCTTCGTGACTGCGGGTGCTGTCAGCATCATCATCAGGTTTTTGAAGGTCTTCCAGGGCAATGGGCCAGCAAAAGGGAGCTGACGATTGTTCCGCTGGAAAACTACAACACTGATTTTGAGCTGTTGCCCTCGACGATGAAACAGACCGGTGATGGTGACATGTTGTGAAAATTAGTAAGTCCCGAGTTTTCTCTCTGGGACAACCAAAGCTTCTATCTGAATCTATCTGAACATACCATTCTCAACACGGTGTCATCACACTTGAAGAAGGCTTCCTTACCTATATAAATAGGTTTTCACTGAAATGATGACACGAGGAGATACACGCGGCCTGACCGTGTCATATCCGCCTGTCAGGTCGAGGAGATCACACCCAGCGGGTCCTCGAGTGAAGTCCGTTCTTTCTTCGAAAAGAAGGGCGGGATAGGCCAATCCCGGGTCTTCCGTCTCCAAACGAAGTGACTGGTTTTCAGCTTTCTGGTTTTGACATGTTTTGACCTGACGACGTCGTGTTGGGGTTTGGATTTCTCCGCGAAGGTTTGCCGCTGCAGCCTTGGGCTCGGGGAACCCACTCTTAGAGGTGCCAATTGTGTCGTTACGCTACCATGGCATCCAGGCACGGGAGCCTGGCGTGGTGTCACACAGTT
>CAXAMN010010624.1:188361-218010 GCA_963970005.1 Durusdinium trenchii | reverse complement strand
AAGACATGCGTCAGCGCATTGCCTCAGGAGGGTCCAGACTGAAAAAAACGCCAGAAATCCGTTCCTTGTCTGTCTTGAGTGCAGTGTTCCAAACAATTTGAGTGTACAAGCACAGTCTCCCAAAACCAGCTTTTGGAGTGCGGCTTGGTTTGTTTCGCCAGGTTGACAAGAAGGATACCTTCAAGGTCGCCAACAAGCTTCGAGGTGTCATGGTGTCTCTGGACAGGTACAAGGAGGTCTACGGCTCACCTTCCAAGAACCAGCACAAGGTTGTCAAGAGCAAGAACCCTCTGACCCAACAGCTGTGTGAGGCTGTGTTTGTGCCAGAGAGGCCGACAGGAGAGTGGGACGCGGAACTTGTCATCAACCAGAGTGTTTCTTCTTCATCCGTTGTGGACAATGACCTGGATGCTTTGCGGAATGGTCAGCTGTGCAAGCCTCAGTGGCCTCCATGGTCCATGACTCAATGATCTCAATGTCACACAAAACAATATCACAGATCACACAACTGGGAGTAATGACTCTCCCGCACACACACGCACATAACACAAATGACAAACGAAAGAGTGCCCATGAAAGTTATCCATGTTCATGCCATTGCATGCCTTTTCTCTGGACACTCAGGGATGGCAGCTTCTCCAGCCAAGCACGTTTGCTGCAATCCTCCGCTCCTGATGTGTTGGCTTCTGCTTTGACCCTTCAACAGACCATCCAGAAGAAGACGGCAGAGGATGAACAGGCCAAGAAAGCTGCTGAGGAGGAGGTTCCACAGGAGCCCCAAACATCAGCTGTTGAGGCAGACGAGCAAGATGATGATGATTATGATGACTTCTTGTATGCTCAAGCTATTGCTGAGAGAGGGGAAACTATGGAAGATGAAGAGGATGAATCCATGCCATTCGGTGGTTCTACAAGTCATGGAGGGAATCGTCCACCAAAAGCTTTGAATGCCAAGGCAAAGACGGCGCCGGCGGCGCCCACACCTTCCCAGGCACATCCAGAGGAAATTGAGGTGGCTCCAATGGATTTGGACGCCATGGGCAGCTTTCCAGTCCGCCCTGGAGTGGTCATCCCCAGCAAGTGTGTGACTGTGGCATCTTTGAGACTCACATCAGAATCATGTGAACTTTTTGCAGTGCCAAAAAATCTACCTGCAGCAGGAGCAGCAAAATGGCCAGTCGAGGTTGCAAAGCTCCGGGTTGGTTTGGGTCACTTGGAGGCCATGCTGGGTGGCACTGCTGGAGCGAAAGTCAAGGACCAGGTGGTCAAGAGCACGCTTACTGCTCTCAAGCGTCTTGGCACCGCCGCCAATGACAAGAAGCTCAAGTGCACAGTGGACACAGGCCTGTTTTCTGTGAAGTGCGCTGCTGTGCGGGAAGCTTTGGAGAAGTGCAAAGACATGAGAGCACAATGCATGGACATTTGGCTGCACTGATTGGTCGCAGTGGTTGTTGGTCAGGGCAGGGATTGAAGTTCGAAGTGTAACAAAACAAAGCAAAACAACGTATACAATAATTGAAATAACATGTATGAATCATTGATTTGAATTTGAATTGAATCATACAGTAAAACACTACTGTATTTTGGGTGGAGCATTTCTTTGTCCCCACCCCATCTATCTATAGCAAGTCCGCTCCTATATACATTCCACTCCACAGCTTTCTTTTAGGTTATGAAGAAGACTGGTCCGCCGACAGCTGACAAGCTGCAGGAATCAGTGAACAGTCTTCAGAATTGTTGGGAGCGGCTGAAGCCGGGGCTGGTGGTCGGCTTTCCTGTACAGTGGGTGCAGGCAGCTGGCGCATTTCCGCTGTACTGGGTGGTCTAATCTGATTGTTTCTCCGATTGCTTGATGTTAATTCCCAATGTTTTCCCAAGATCTTCCAAGAATTCAAAGCTTCATGTTGTCTTCATGCTTTGTGATTCACCCTTCCAACTGGCTCTGTCCAGTTCGCTCACACTTTCAGGCGTGGGTGATGTTGTCGGTCAACAAGCTCATTGGCGAAAGCTTCGAGCAGAGCAGCCTAAGTGAATCTAGCGGCCTGTCCCTTCGTCAGGCAGTGTTTCTGCCAATTACCCACGAGGGTGAAGAAGTGCAGCCAACCCTTGACAATGCGTTTCCTGCCTTCCATTTCGTTTGTTAGTTGCGGTAAAAGAAGGAGAGATAAAGCTTCCGACTTTTATATTGTTTATTTCCGATGTCCAATCAATTTCGGTCTTGTTTTGTCATGTCCTGTCTGTCTTGTAAGGTTTGGCAAGATTGGAGATTTCATCTTCTTTTGCCCGGACAGCTGGCACAGTGAGGACCACAAGGTGCACAATCCGGAACTGTCTTGGGGAAGACGGGAAGGCCACATATTGGTTGACTCACCAGATCAGATGATGTTGAAATTAATTTCATTTATTGACTGGTGACTGGTAGACTACTTTGTTGACCTATCATTCCCAGGGTACAGGCCCCAGCAATCAGTGGACTACTAGCATTGGGTGATTTGGTGATCTGGCGACAGGTGGAAAAGCTTCAATCAAAGTGGCTATGCGACATTGTGGTCAAGGCCTTCAGTGTGAAGGGCGCCACTGCTTGGGAGCAAACAGAGGAGGGGTTGCGAGCCTTTATACCTCGTGACTTCAACCCCCTCATCGAATGCATCAATGAGAAGGTCGGGAATGTGCTGAAGATGATTTGGGCAATGCTTCATAGGGTGGTTGATTTGAAGAGCTACCTTGATCGCTTGTCTGTGGTGCTGAGCCCCGTCGAGTTGGGTGATGATGCAAAGATGTTTGCCAGGATCAAGAATATGACTCATTTCAAGAAACTCCAACAGGCTTGCCACGCGTCGGTTGCCAATGAATTGCTTGACACTGAGTGCAACAAGCTTGCTTTGACTTTGCAATCAAACATGCCCAGTCTGAAGAAGGAGTTGCTTGTGGATTCGGAGACTGGGCATGACTTCGACTTTGGCACGCTTACCTTCTTGGAGATCCTCGCTCATGTGTCAAAGATTGTGGACCTCAATTCACAAGTTGCAGCTCTACCACACGGAGATAATTCACAGCATGTCCAGGTGCGCGAGGAAGGAAAGTCTTTGGTGGCATCCGCGCTCAATGTGCTTCACAAAGGATTGAGTTTGGGCCCCAGAAACTCAAGCTGAAGTGAAGCTTCAAACTGGTCGAGTCATTGTGTTGTACCACACTCAACTTGTACATCAAATGATTGGGATTGGGCTGAACATGCTGTGTGCTTTGTAGTTTGACTGTTTGATTTGACTCCTTTACAACAAATCAGGTGATGTGGTTTCTCAATCTCTCCTGGACATTGCTGGCGCACTTGCAAACAACCAGCTTGAGTCGTCCTCATTGTTCCCAATGGCAACCTTCCGCAATGAAGACGAGCTTGCGGATTTTGTTGGCAAAGCCCAGAGGAATGCAGACCAAAGTGCAGGCAAAAACTGCCTCTCTGCAGAGGTCAATTGGCTGCCATACAATACTCGCAGCCTGATTGTCTATGCTGCCCACGTGTCCAAGGCACTGCAACTGAAGCTTTCAGTGACTCTTGAGAGCACAGATTCCTTTGCCACATCTCTCTCCGTCAGTGACGAATTGATCAGCTTGTTCTGGATTGTGTGCGATGATGGAGTTGGAAAGCCATTCGGCGAGAACTACAGCACTTTCAAAACAAGCTTCATGCAGTTTGCAACCACGTTGATCTCCAACATGGTGATCTCTTTGCAAGATGGTCGCAGCAAGAGTGACCTGACACAATTGCAGCGGATCCAGAAGTTGATGGGCAACTATCTGTCCATTGTGAGTGATGAGTCAGAGCCAGAGCGTGCAAACATCAAGAATGCCCTTGCTTCTGTCGAGGCAGATATCAAGGCCATCCAGAGTCAGTCCCATGCTGACCTCCCAGAAGCTGATCAGGACATAGTGGATTCGATGACCAAATCATTGGGCGCAATGAAGACCGCTGTCCCAGGCTACCCTCTACTGCCCAGCCTCTCAGCAGCCAGCATGTCTGTGGTCAAGGCAGAGCTTGAAAAGACCAAAGCGACAGACTTGGGGAAAGCGTATGCTGCTGTCAGCGATGCATTGTTGAAGCTGAATGGGAAATCCCCTGAGGATTTGAACCGCATGTTCGGAGGTGAGATGCTGAAGGACATCTATGACGCTCCCAAAACTGCCAAGTCAGTTCTGGCTTGTCTATCCTGATTCTTGGCTGGAAGTTGGTCTGCTGATAATCTGACAGAATTTTGTTAGCTGTTAGCATTTGTTTTTCTGGTACTGGTAGCCTTTTTGTTTTACTTGACTTCACTGACTTCCCAACAGCTCAGGGCTGCAGGCGCTTGATGGTGGCAAGACTGATCGGATGGCGCAATTTGAGTCCAAGCTGCAGGAACGCGAGATTTCGTTGGAAGATCTCCCAGCAGCAATCAGTGAGTCGGTACGTGAATTCAAGAAGAAGGTCTTGGGGTCGGGTGCGTAGTGGTCGTGTCTTTTGGAATCTTCACAAGTCTTGGAATAAATGACGGTTCTTTATCACTTAACTAACTGAAGTTCTAGTCAGGGTTGCGCATTGAGAGGTGTCTTAGGCCAAATGGGGGGGCTGACTGTGCCAGTCAACGGTTAGTGGCATGTTTGGAAGAAGCAGCCACTGCCACCCATTCAGCTCTCCATTGATTCCAACAGATACGTATTTGAAGTAGTGCATTTCACTGACTGGGGTGGCTCAATTTGAAGGCAATGGCAAAGTTCAGGTCTCAGGCAGTTGGTTTATTTGAGTTTGCCGTCGGTTTGCCCCCCCCAGACATTTTGGTCGGTGGAGATGGAATGCACGGGTCCAGTTTTTTTTGTGTCCTGATTATTTGAAAGTCCTGTAGCCTTTGGTGCCTTCATCATCTCGGCGTTGGATTCCAGACCCCCTGGCACACCTTCACAGGTGGCAGGGCAAGGGCCGCGTGGCAAGTTCTGCAACTAATTTGCTGTAAAGAAAAGAGCAGCAGGCTCAAAGACCGGTGCTGTAGCTGCTAGCTGTAGCTGTGTGCGCTTGATCGACGGTCTGTGATTGGTTTGGATGGTCATGGTCATGTTCATAGCCGTTTGGGGGGGCACTGGGTGCATCTGTGCATCCAATGACCGCCTGGGGCTGGCCGGGTTGCTGACGCCCAGGCACATGCGCAACACTTTGCAATTGCAACGCAGGTGTTGACAGTTACAAGGACGTGTGACGTGACTAATGGGTTGCTTCTGCAGGCCATGGAGATGGATGATGATTCTGGTCGTGATCCTTTGGATTGTCTCGAGGCACAATCATGTTGATGGATTGATGGATAACTTAACAATGGTCGTTGCGGTCGTTGGGTATCCATTGGCCGCTGACTCTGACTGACATTTTTTCTCAGGCAACGCAGCCTCTACAAACAATAGTCACAGCCCGAGACTTGCCTGGGCCCGGGCCACCTGCTGAGACTCAGACTGAGCCTGGGATTGACCGTGACCGTGACCCACTTGACTTCCTTTTCGATAGTGTGGCGGTGGGGTCAGCGGCAGTGGGGTGTGTGGCTTCAGAGAAACACCTCCAGCATCAGCCACAAGATGGCTTGAATGCGGCAAACTTTGGCCGTTCAGAGTCGTGGCCTGGGCCTGGGCCATCTGATTCTGACCTGGGGCTGCAGCAGCTAGAGCTGACATCAATGGCACTGGAAGATGCTATCCGTGAGGATGTCCGCCAATGTGCTTTTGCCAATGTCTGAGTTGAGTTTCCAAACTGTGGCTCTACAAGTCCGCAACCAATCTCACATGTCTGAGGCCAGGCAAATGTCAGGGGCGTCTGCCTTGAACGACCCGATTAAAGAGGCGATGGAGGCGGACATATGCCCGGGACTCAGCAGTTGCCTCTGCCTCTGACTCTGGGTGACCAGACTCCACTTTTGCCTCACTCAAACAGAGTGAGTCATACTGATACTGATACTGATATTGTCAGTCAGACATTACATTACCGATCACCAAAACCCAACCATCCCAACTCCCAACTGACAAACGGAGAGCAGATTGAGGCTCCGTTTGCCCACTTGCCAGGTCCGCCAAAACCTGTGAGGAGGCGGTTGACAACAAAGACATCTGCTGCCTCGTTAGGGCCCGAAGAGCCAAAACCACCTCCTGCTCAGGCCTCAGTACATAGGATACTTTGCATTCAGAGTTCAGAATTCAATATTCCAGATTCCAGATTTTCTCTGCGAGCCTGTGAGTGTTAACGCGCTGATGGCTACTGCTTTGCTGGCTGCTGTTTGGTGTGAGAGTCGTTGCAGGTTGATGAAGCTACGCCGTCTCCATCAGATTGGGTGGCAAATATTTTCACCGTCTTGGGGAAGGAATTGCGGACGAATTTTCCACGCGGGTCTAAGTTGTTGTATGGCTCGGATTGCTCCGGCATAGATTCTCCGTCATTTGGACTGTGCGCCATCTTGGGAGAGCTCAAGGAGGCGGGGGGTTGGGTGTTTGCAGAGTGGCGCTTTGGATAGCTGTCAGTTCGTCAAGTGGTAAGTGACACAAGGTCACAATGGAGCACCAGAAGAACATGATGATGCTAAATTGCAAGCCGCCGCCGCAAGTCATCTACGATGACGTTTTGGTTTGTGCCCCAGTTACTGTATGGCGGCATGGTTCATTGATCATTGCGACTCCCTCCAGCCGCAGCCTTCTGTGTTCTTATGTCCTTGTTGAGGCCAGAGATGCTTCAGAAGGGCTTGATTGGCTGTCAGGCCAAAAGGTCAAAGTCCCTGTTGTGCACCTGTATACGGGCGGCTTCGAGTGCCAGGAGTGCTGCAAGTAATAGTATTAGTCTCAAGTCCAGGGCTTTGATTTTGCTTGCTCCAGGATTTATCTGGCATGAACAATTCCCGCAAAGAATTGTGCCTCACCATCACAGAGAAGTGCGCGGCCCAGATCATCAAATCAGACCTTGACTGTGCCCACTGCTGTTTAACTACAGTGTTTTGTTTTTGTTGTTTTGTTTTGTTTTGTTAAAGATTTCGGTGGAGGTCTGGTATGTCATCCCGTACTTTGGCAGCTTCACTCCGGTACATTGAGACCAAACGTCCTGTCGAGGTCTCAGTCCGTCCTTCCTGTGGAACAAACCTGTGTCACAAACCTGTGTCACAAAAGGCCTATGTATTGCTGGAGAACATCGCCAAAAAGCTCACAGCAGAGGTTGTGGTCAGCTCTTTACAGAAGCTTTCGTATTTGGCGCAAGCATTCTTCACGAATTCAGCAAGCTGGGGGGTTCCTCAAAGTCGTACCCGTTTGTTTATCATAGCCTTGGACCCGGTGCAAGTTGATCTGGCTGAGAGCATCAGCGCCCAAGAGACTATCGCTGACCAATGGGCCTCCTGGTTGAAGGAGGGGAGAGGGCGGGCAGTAAGCAAGTACGTCAGCAGTCAGCAGTCAGTCACTCCAAGTCCAAGTTGTTGGAATCCCTTTTGCAAGGAGATTTCGCGTTTGTCATTGAAAGGAGATTTCACAAGACTCTTGGTTTGCAACAGTGACCTGAATTTGGACTTTAGGCTTCGGACTCTGAACTTAGACTTAGACTCGACTCGACTCGGGATTATGATATTTGAGTCCAGTCAGGGTCAAGGGCTCATGCTCCCAAATTCAGATTCCAGGGTGAGGGAATTCTTCAACAAGCTTAAACATCGACGGCTCTCAGATGCCAAAATCCTGGAGAGCATGGAAAATGGTCAGAGTTGGCCCAAGTGCTTCCAAGAGCACCAGGCAGCAAAGCAGGCTGTTTCTGCAAGGTTGGGGGAGGAGGCTGGACATGCGCGCGCGGCCACTTTCAGGTCTGTTGACTCCACTCAACGGCGGTTTGTTCGTTCAGCAGTTCAGCGCAACACACACAAACACGCTCGGGATATGGTTTGTTTGGTTAGGTCAGTTTGGTTAGGTTAGGTCTGAATGCCACACGCTGCACGGCAACCTAGGTGAAAAGGATGGCCCTAGCCCTAGCATGCCCTAGGTAAAACAAAGGCCGCCCAATTCCAACGAAGGTCAAATTATCAAATTGAACAAGAAAAAACGAATGTGCGTGACTGCAGAATTCGAACCGATGCAAAGGCTGGCCGATTCTAGTATAGTTTGTTTGGTCTGAATGCCACATGCCGCGCGGCAACCTAGGTGAACAAGATTGCCCTAGCACGCCCTAGGTAAAACAAAGGCCGGGCCCCATTCCAACGAAGGTTACGGTTAACAGTTTAAATTGAACGAGATACAACGAATAATGAATAGTGAATGACTGCGGAATTCAATCCCATGCAAAGGCTGGCCAATTGTTCTTTACACCACAAAATTGCTTTAGTTAGACCCGGGACCACCAGGAAATTAACTTTTAACACAGAAGGTATGTGCAGCTGATCAGGCTTCGTTGGGCACAGCTCTATGGGCCTCTTGCCCCCCGCCCCCCCCCCCGTGGCCCCCATCCCCATAGGAAGAGGCCAACCACTAACCCAGCCATTTTACAATTAGTAGGTCCGGCCGGGAAGACAAAAACGGATCAAATCAAATAATATTATATCCACCGGCGAGGTAAATGATAAATTTTCTTTGTTTGGCCGGTTGGCCTGCAGTAGGTGCCACCTCCGAAGCAGCTCCTGGAGATGTACGGGAATGAGTGGAGCAAGTGCTTGCCTGCGAGGGAGCAAGATCTCCTGTACTTACATTTGTGGGTGTCTCTTGACTGGGTGACAGCCAAACAGTTTTACAACCAATCAAATTGTTTGTCGCCAACTCACCCTTGGCCCTTGTCCCAAATCATCGTCCATTTTCCATTACTTTTGAGTTCATTGAGGCTTGAGAGAGCAACTAGCCCTGCGGCCGGTGCCACTCATGATGGGGATCCTCCAGGACTTGTGTGGGACCTCACCAATGGCGTGAAATATGCCTGTTGGAAAAGCAACGCTTATTCCGGGACGCTCCCTTGCCTCTTGCGAAAGCACAGGTTGTGGCACGTTGGCCAAGCCAGGCCGATTTTAGGACGAGAACTTCTTTCGGGGCATGGGTTTGATGCTGCAGGGCTAGCTCAGGAGGGGGTGGTGAAGGGCGACCAGGTATATGTTCCAGTTGCTCTTCCTGAGTTTCCACACTTTTTTTTGCAATCCCAGTCTCAATCCTGTCGGCTGCCAAATGTTAGGTGCAAGTGCAGGTTGACAGTTGGTAGTTGGCGGTTGTCAGTTTCACAGACAACAGTTTACCGTAATTTACATTTTCTCTAAGTCTCTGTTGTGTGATTGGGCTGGCAAATTTCAGCTCAGGATTCTGAACTGAACGCTATCGCTGGCAATACCATTTCTGTTCCAACAGCAGCCGCATTCATTGCAGTGCTCTTGGCCAGCGGAAGCCTGAAGGGCCTGAAGAAGCAAACGAGCGTGCCGCTGCCACTTCCTGCACTGAAGCTCACAGTGCCAAGCATTGTGTGGATCGGCCACCCGAGGGTCACCAATGATCCTGCACATGAATTTGATGGGCTGCTTGCCAAGGGCGAAGCCAAGATGGGAATGAAGCGGCCAGCAACGAGCCACAGAGCAGTTGGGCGCAAAGTACAGAAAAAAAATGATGCATATTTTTCGTCCTCCGAGTGAGCAGCCGTCGCCGGCACGATTGCAATCGTCGATTCCCGGGTGCAAAAAAAGACTCATGGATGGTTGGGAAGTTGGGGTGGAAGAGGTTGTGAATTCCGGGTGAGTTTTTGTCAGGGGTGTGGTTTCAATTTCAATATTTTTTTATTGCAATTTAAATGTAATGAGTCATGAGTGATGACACAGGCGGGGGTTTAGACTCCTCTTCTGATTCTTGCCGCCGTCCCAGCTGATCGACTGGTTGGTGGGCTTGGTCGATGGCCTTTCCCTGGGTCCCACTCTGATGTGTTGCATATCCCGGTTCCCCTGCAAAATCTCTACTAGGAACAAACGAAAGAAGTGACTGAGGTGGGTTTGATGAGGAGGCAACCTTGGTTCTGAAGAGTTTGCGCGCACTTTTTCTGGGTGTGCATGTTGAATTGTTGTTTGGAGGGGGGCAAGCCGAACCCTATCCGGACCCTCTTTTCAATTTCTTGGTGAAAAAACAAAAACAACACTCAAACAACATTTGGGTCTACGAAAAGGTCAAAAAAACGAGAAAAACGCACATTTTATCAACTTTCCGCAAAAATCAAAAAATGACAAAAACTGAGAAAACTCACTTTTCATCAACTTTCCGGAAAAACTTGGAAAATGACCAAAAGCACATTTTTTTTGTGTTTTTATCACTTTTTGGTGATCTATGAAACGCCAGAAAGTTGTGTTTTTTTTTGCGTTTTATCACTTTTGATGGTTTCCGCAAAAATTATTGACACCGGCCTGAACGGTTTTCTTAAAAGAAAGCCATAGTGACACAAACTCTTGACATGTCACGAAAGAAACTAGCGCCCTTTCCACCGATCCCACCGAAGGACGCTCCTGGTGACACATCCCACGCCACTGAGGCCAGTCTCTTGTTTTTTGACCACAGTGAAGCGAGCAAGGAAGTTGAATTTTCATTTGCCTCCACAAAACAAGCAGTGGTTGGCCACGGTTCTGTGCCCAGAGAACTGCGGAGTTCCTTTTCCCAGAGAAGTGAGACGTTTACCTCACCTTTCAAATGTTCTTCTCTGTCACGCGGCGCCATGAGCCTGTTGTCAGATAGGTGCCGCAAACTGGTCCTTCACCAGCCGCCCGGCCTCCTTCACTGATACCAGCACCAGCGCCAGCACCCGCACCTGCGTCGGTGCCGGTGCGGGTGCCGGTGCCTGTGCCAGTCCCTGTGCCGATGCGGCCGCTGCAGCCAACGCCAGTGCCAGCAACTTGTTTTTGGACGAAGACCTTATTTTTTCACGTAGAGACCGTCGAGATATCAACAAAATAACCTGAAAAAGACCAACTCGACGCTCAGGCACTTCTCCCGGAGGAGGCTATCGGGGAAAGCAGCGTTGACAAACCAGCACAGCTCTATAACTCCCACTGATACTGATACTTACTGATTGGTTTGGCTCATTCATGTGGTTGATCGGTGTGCTGCCAAGAATGTCTTGGTGGCTGCAAGATGCAACCACCAAGAGCATGCACAGTGGCAGTTGAGGTGCATCAGCATTGAATAGCGGCCTTATTCCTATTCACATGTTTGTGTTGCTGGCAGGGTTGAAAAGAAATTACATGTCCGTAATTACAGTATGCAGTGCATTGATGTCGGGGAACGCTACTTCTGCAGACAGACATGCATATGAATGCTTCTAAATGCATCATGTTGATGTTCGACTGCAACGTATTTGAATTATGTTGACGTGCAAATTGTGCTGCTTGCTGTTCATGTTTTCTCCTAACGGTCTGAGGAGCAACACTCACTGACACAACACCAAACCTTACACATTCACTACCCTTCGCTACCTGTCACTACCCACAACTGCAGTGGGACTACAATCCAAACGCAATGACCCAGCAAAGAACAGGGGTTGAGCATCAATTACAATATAGTAAGTGCAATTAGATTACAAAGTCAGGCAACATACCAAGATACCGAGATTTTAGAGCTCTCTTTGACCACTTAATCCCCAAGAGCCAAGCAAGTCCAGGCCTGCCTTCTTGACCATCGTCCTTTACCAGAACCAGTGGACAGGGCCTGAGACTCCACAAATTCACGTAAGTGTATGACCCAATCCGGAAGTGCCGATGGGCAGGTGTATGGCCCTGATGGAGTCTGGATGGAGGCGGGTTTCAAGCTGATCCTCACATTGGAAGCTAAGTGTCCCTAAAAGTCGGGCTATCCTGTGTCGTAGCTAGAAGCTAACTCTGCCTAGCAGCTTGCTCCCTTAATTAAGTAGGCGCCTACTTAAGTAGGAAGGCCTCCTTGAACCTGAAAGCTGGGCTTCCTGGCCTTTCCAGCTTGAACTTGTTACAGGTGTCCTTTCTGAACCAAAACCGAAAGCAGTCAAGCCGGGGGCTGAGGGATGAAGATCAGATGATCAGATAGATCAGCAATCCCAAAGACGACGATGCGGCAAAAAAAGCCCTTTTTAAAAAAAGAAGAAAAAAGAACAACATATTTGAGGAGCGCTCTCGTTTCCTCAGTTGCCCAGGCTATCGGACGACTGCAAAGTGTCCAGCCAAGCAGTGGAAGAGTGATTTGATTGGGCGTCCAATCCTCGCTGGGGAGCTCAAGAGCCAGAATTGGAAAGGCTTGATGTGGAGTTGATTGGACTTTTGGGGCCGCACGAGAAGATTGTCAGAGAGACTTGTTGGATAATATATTGTACATACACAATATGAAGATTACTGCAATTGTATATATATATACAGTATATGTTTATAAGTATATTGTATTGTATTATGTTATATTATATTACATATAGTATACATTGCTGTAGACTCCAACGAAGTTTCAGATTTGACCAACGACGGGCCTCCAGGAATCCACCGAGACGTTGCTGACACGTGCGAAGCTGGTTGGTCATCCAAGGATGGAAGGGAGTGGGCCACACCAGGTTTGGGCCGTTTAGGTCATTCGGGTGTTTCTTTAAAGGTAACCTGGCGGTGGCCTCCAACCTAGTACCCATTGAATCTGGAAAGTCTGAAAAAATGCACAGATTCTGCTATTGAGAACTCTCCAGTTGCCGTGCGTTCTTCACCTACCATACACCGCCTGACTGATGTGAATGTCAGGTGCTGAAGCGCAGCTTATTCATTTTTGTTTGGGACACTCGAGTGGAACAATTATGAAGATTGTAGGGAGACATACTCGATGTTTGACAAGCCTCAATGCAGAGGAATGGGATGCTAAATCCACAAGGCACGCCAACTGTCAGATCAGATGGACACCTGACTGTCAAAGCATAGCAAGACCAGTACATAAGAGCAGTGTTTGTTGCAAATCATCAGATGGGTTAGAGGAATGTGGCCCTTTTGTGTCCATAGAGTACTGTACCTCAACACACCTCAACAGAAAAGTGATTTGTGGACTCTGGGGCAGAGCGCAGGTGATTTTGCGGTGCCCAAGCGATGCTCTCACCCAGTGACTTTGGCTTCGGTGAAGACTTAGTGTAGCTCAGTTGGGCGCATGGTGCAATGATGTGCAGGTGGCATCAACAGGGATGGTGTTTGGATCTTTGGAGACATTATTGGAACTGATGTCTCTTCTGTGAAAGCGCACTAACGACATCATTTCTTGACTTCCTAGCATTTGTACTTGTTCTGTACGGGCTACTGGTTTCCATCCAAATGCTGCTGCTCGTCGGGGCAAAGCCGTTCATTTGTCATTGATTCGTTCAGCCTGTTTGTGGGTACAAGTCTTATCCGATAAGAGCAGTGAATATTATGCTTTGCTTCAGGTACCAAAGATTCTGCACTTCATTTGGCTTTGCTCGCCGCTGACCGACGGGAGGGCAGATCATGTTCGGGGATTTGTGACTCTCCTGCAGCTTGAGACAAAGTGCTCCGACTGTGCTCACCTCACATATTAATTTTGATATGACATGTTCCATCCTTATTTCATCCTTATTTTGAGTATTTTTTGTGAGAATTGAGTCTGCGATTGGATCCGCATTCTGTGTTCTTGCTGTGCCTTGTTCCCTTGCCTCGTCTCGCGCCGCTCGGAATAGTTCAAGTGTCTCTAGCCAAGAAATCAGGCCAAGAACAACCCAGATTTCCAGATTTTCTATTGGACTGATTCGGACGGAGACTTAGCTTGGAGGGGTGGAGCAGACGTGCCACATCTTAGCTCTGATTGGTCAGAACGGACGCGGCCAATGTGGTGGCTTTGCAGTTTCCTCGTACCTCCTTGGTCAATTGCTAGGACTCTCATAAGATGATATAAGATGAACAAGTCAGTGAAGGTGGTTTGATGCGCATTAACAATTTGAGTGATCCCGCGTTTCATGGGCCTGCAACTTTAGTTGGCACGAGTTGGTGAGGAGATTCCTGCGAGTGCTCGCAGCATCCTGGAGACCGCCAGGAACACACTACCTATCGAGGTGAAGGCGTGCCTGGCGTGTCATAGAGTGTTCTTTACAGTTGGACAAGTCCTGGGTTGTCAAGTTGCTCTCAAGGAATCTGGACAAAGATCCAAGAATCTAAATCGTATGAAGGTTGTTCCTTCATTCCAAGGTCTATGCAAAACGCCTTTGGTTCTTTTAGCTCACTAAATGACTGTCGAGTCAAAGCAACACCAAAGACCAAGCTCTCAAGTGATCAACTCTTGAGCACCGACTCCCAAGCTTATCCCAATTAGTCGGCTTGGAATCAGCTGGAGCCAGACAGATTTGGGGAATGAAATGAACAACGTTTCTTCAGGTGAGATATATTGTGGTGTTCGTCTGGCCAACATTGTAGCCTGTTGGACTTCAGCAGAGGTAAAATTCAGGGCCACTCTTAAATGATGATGACCTGAAGCAAAGAGGCACGACCGTACGTGATCTAGAAGTTGTTTCTTTCCAACTCATTTACACCCACATATGTTCATTTTAGCAGCTTGAAGAATATAGCGGACAGCTCATTACTTTAGATCGTCCTCAGTTCATGAGAAGGAAGGCGGAATATCGTCGAAGCTGACGGGGTGGGCCTTTGCAAGCTTTGCAGTGCACTTTGATTGCTCATTTCAGAGGGTGTTGGGAGCGCAGGAAAGAATGTGCGCATTCAATCCGTTTGCCTTCTTGTTTTCACCCTTCTTCTGACCCTTGGTACACCCTTTGAAAGGGCTCGCCTACTGGAGCTTTCAACTATCGCATTGAATGGTTGCATCATCTATCGACAAACACAGTTCACATTGCACAAGTTGATTTCCTCTCTAGAGCCATAACTACTGGTACTGTTGCAGCACATCAATCTCATCTCCTCCAAGACAAATCTCCAGATATGAGCTGGCCGTTCACAGCATCGCCTGTTCAGGATGCTTACTCTGAGGCTGGCGCAGCACTAGCGTGCTGTTTCGTGCATTACAATGTCAAATGTTTCTCGAGTTTTCCTGTAATTTGATGCAATGAGACATGCTGTTATATTCTGCAGTGTTGCTCAATGTTGCAGCAGTTAAGTTGAAAGTGTGTTTCCGTGGAAGTTGCTCAGCAGCTCTCAGCTAGTTGCTTCTAGCACTGTTTATGAATTTGTCAAAACTCTTGCTTGGGCCTCATGCAGAAGCAACCCGAGCTTCAGGCACAAAGTTTTCAGTCATGGGAAATGATCCAGTACCTGGACAAGTTTCACAATGACAACAAGAATCCAGGTAGGCCACTCTTAAGACGAAGCTGCAAACACAGGAAGCTTGTTGCATGTTTTTGCTGCAAGTGCTGGTTTGACATCACAGCTGTTCGACACAGCCAAGAAGTGCATGCGATCAAAGCACCTTGCAAGTTAGTTGTTCCTTTTCCCAACAATTTGTTGCAGCCAGTTGCTGCGTTCGTTTGGCAATTTGATTGATCAAGTAATAGACTTGCTTCTAGATTCTAGCTATATAAACAGGTCAAGCCCTGTCAATGTTTGGGTGGTTGCTGACCTGCGAACATTTGATCTGGCAGTCAGCAGAAGTTAAGGAACTCTGCATCTCAGCAAATCGTACCACTTCCATTTGTCACTAGATGTAATTAACTGGAATTGGTTCGCCCTTTTTGCAACCTGTACCAAGTGGATGGAACACCAAGTTAGTGAGCTGCAGCCCCAGCCCAACCACAACCTGAAATTCACCAATAAAGTTGCACATGCCAGACCAGAGCAAGCGCACCAAGATGATCGAAAACTGATTCGGACACACTTTTCAATGGCTGCCTTTTCTCCGGAGCATGCCGACACCATGAGCTTTTCAACTAAGATTAAAGTTCAATGTTGACCACCTTGGTATAATTACTGAGCATATCGAGTCTGCAAGTCGTGGAGGCATTTGTGCCGTAAAGTCTCACTTCTTCAGATTGGAGGTGGGATTTGGTCGGTGATTGGATGTTGGAGTAAATCAATGTTGACCCAGAGAAAGCAGATGTGGACGCCATATTGCAAGTGTGAATGGCCAGTCAGAAGGGAGCAGCCACCTTGCTTGTGTATTCCGGCAGAACAGTATACCATAAACTTGCCATTTAAGTACAGGGCTTGGAAGTTAATATGTGTGCTGTGTGTTGCTCTGAGCAACACACAGCACACATATTTGATTTGCCTGAACTACATGAGGAGTTTGCTAAAAGGTTGCCGTACACATGCCGTTTCAATCCACTTGAAGTACTGGTGACATCTAGTGACACAGGTTGTGGGACAAACAAATGCATTGCAATGTCCTCAAGTATGCACTGTTTTGTTTTGTTGCCTCATTGATCGCGGGGACTGACCTGGGTATGGTACTTTGCTTGGTAGCCCAACGGGACCTCTTAGTACATAAGAATTTGATGAGATTAAGATGTGTGCTTCCCAATTTGCTCGCACAGTTTTAGATTTAATACGGTTTTATGATAGATGTGTGTACTTTTCAATACGTTCCCCCCCCAAGTGTTCAACCAAAAAATGAGCTATGCAATCACCGTGGACTCTGGCTTTGTGTCCAGGCTCCTTTGAAGTATGGTGGGATTTACATTGACATGGACCATGTCTCTTCTCGCAACCCGGCTAAACTTGAAACAATAAAACACATAATGAATGATTTACCAAGTTCTACTAAGACCTGATGATTGCTAAATTAGAGAATACCCATGGAATGCAATGTGGTGCAAAGTACGTTTCAATGATAGATTGATGTCAACACGCTGATATGTCCATATGTCGCGACAGCTAGCTTGCTGGCTAGCTGAGCAGTTTGTGCCCAAGTAGCATGACCTCCATACCTTTCATTCAAGCAACAAGTTTTGCCCTTCAGGTGGCTTTGATGAAGTTGGGGGCGAATTGTGGCGATGGCCTTTTGTAACCCACAAGGCATGGAGATACTGATACTCAGCTGCGCAGCTGCCCCTGTACTCTTCTTGCCCAAAAAGATATTGTCTTGTCCTTTTCCAAGTCCCACCAAAGAAATTTGAGGAGGTGTTGTTGCCCTCAGGTGTCTTTCAAGTTTGCAAGTGTTTGTCAACTGCAGGAATCGTCTGGGTTTGTGTATGCAAGTCCAGCTGGCCTTTGGACACTTCTCAATTCTTCCTAGCTCTCGGCGACACAGGTTTGTGGTGCCAACATCGGGAATCACATTTTCAGCGGCGACAAAGGCTGTGTGACGAATCCTGTATAGCTTGGGAGGTCCACACAAGTCACACAGTTCATTCTGAGGACGAGTCAACGACCAGTCAACCAGAAATTGAACTCTCTAGGGTGAATCGGATGAAAATGCAGTTTCATTCAGGGTTGCGTTGGGATCATCATGTTGCGCTCGAGGCTCCTGGTTTCTGGATTTCGCTGTGAAGGTGATCATCGAACGTTGCTTGGTACGCCGTGGATGCGATGCGAGCCTGCCCAAGTGACAAAGTCTCATGAGGTCTTGCTCTTTGTCTCATGACTCTATCAAAAAGTAATGCACATGGTACTGTACTGTAGGACCTGGTAGGCTTCGCGAAGCGGGGTTGGTAGACTTCAGAGTTTTGTAGCATCCGGGAAAAGCCGCACGCAAAGACGCCGTGATGGCACGAGGCTGCACAAAGCTGAGCTCCTGCAACGTCTTGGAAGGAACGGTGCTGTTGCAAAAGAATGAACGACATTCTTTTTATAAACTACTGTATATAAACTTATCCTTTCTGTCCATGCGATGTGCGTGTTCGATTCTGTTTGTATATTGAATCTTGATCAGTGCTTTTGAAGTTCTTCAAGCGTCCTTGCTCCTAGTAGTAAGGTCAGGAGCCCCTAGTAGCGTTCTTGCTACTAGGTCAAATTGTCGCAGTTCCGCACTTTACTTCCAGACTTCGGCAGGCACAGGGCCACCTCCCTTTTCGATGAGCGCCCCTCGGCCTGGTGATTAATTAATCATCATAATACGGTATATTCGTATTTTGATGTTATTTACAGTATGTCTTGACTGACTGGCATGTGATCTGGAGATTCTTTTGGTTAGAATCTTTGACAAGATGAGCATCACAGTACTCTTCAGGGACTTCGACTGCCTCAGTGAGAGTCATTGATCGCTAAGACATACTATGACACTAAGATGCTGCTTATAAGATTCTTGCCTTCCCAAGTTGCCATACTGGCAGGCGTTGCGATACAATGCTTCTGACATTGCATTCATTGGAGAGCCTTGGCATTCACTGAAGATGTGCTACCATTGAACATAAGCACCAATCTCGAATGGGAGGCGATGGAAGTGTTTGTTGCCTTTGCGCCTCACCTATATATATATATACAACTATATGTGTACATTATATTGTGCAAGTGCAGGCAGAGCGTTTGCCTTTCGACTCGCAAAAGTATTCAAACAAAACACTGAGATAATTAGTATTTCAGGATTATCACTTCAGGAGATGTCTGCTAAGAGTGTAGTTTGATGTAGTTTGTCCTTTTTCAAGAACACAATCGTATGTTCTTTTCTTTCGTAGTTTGGCTAGCTTTGCATACTGTCGATGTTTCAGACTTGTTGATGTTGGCTCCGAACCGAGTTGCAGTTCATGGCAGATACTGGGCTTGCAGTTCACAAGAACGAGCATTCCTGGCGTTGAATGGCAGACTCGAACAGAAAAGGGTTGCGGACTCGCGGCCACAGCAAGGGTCATTCTGTTACTGTTGCAACAGCTTGATGCAGGTGTCAAGACTTAAGCTGGCTTTCCGATTTAGATTTTTTTTGGAGAGAGTTAAGGTCAATTGTAGTACAATATAGTAGTTAATATAGTTACAGTATGTTACAGTATATGCAATGTAACTGATGTTTGATAGCTACTTGCCCTGAACAAACCACATCAGGGTAATCAGGGTTGCTTCCGAAATCGGATTGTATTAAGGCAACTCTGAAGTCGGAGTTTTCGTGTTTTGACGCAGACAGTGCCCTGCCTGAATTTGATTGATCCAATTCCAGTCTCCTCAGGCGATCACGGGAAGAGGGAGACTGTCATCAGATTAGTGTGGCCTGAGCCTCATCAGATTAGGTTTAGCTAAATAGAAATTGCTACAAAGACTTGCTGCAAATTGTTGCTCCTGCAGGGGTGGCATCATTGTCAACAAGAGCCGGGCATTGAGCGTCAACGACATCCTAGTGTTGGGGCTCTCAATCACAGCTATCTGGTCCTCAGGCTCTTCAGATACACGGTAGCAGCAAAATACTTCATCAGTCGATCTGTAGACATGTGTGGTCTTCAGCCCTTTTGTTGCGTTGTGTTATACTTGAGCATGAAGAGTATTCTATCTCTTCGTACAGTTGCTCTTTGCATTTGTTGAAAGAACCGGTTCAGTGCTTTTGGGGATCACTTCTTGGAAGCCTCGCACCATCCTGACACGTGGTGCTGAAATGGGTTGCTTGGGCAGAGTCCTCAAGGCTTATCCGCTGTACTGTGGCGGTATGTCATTTTCATGGATATTAATCATGCATCATATCGTAGACATTTGTATTTTGGATCTAGTGACATTTGCTTGCATGTTGACCACAGTCGAGCTTCTCAGAGTTTCTGTTTGTAAATATATATATATATATATTGTTTTGCTTTTTCTCTTTGCTAGGCATATTCACATTGCACCCTAGCTTGCACAGCAGCAACAAGGAGTTGCGGGTGGTTCCAAACTTTGAGGTCCAAGATGTGCAACAGCGACTGCCCAGATGCTTGGTTGTATTTGGTGGAAACCCGGAGACGCTGATCATGACTGGGTGACTCGGATTGGTTCCTGTGGCCAAGCTAGTTGCTTTCGCCACTTTCGATGGCTGGGATGACGGTGCCTGCTGGCAGGCATGATATAACCCACGCTTTGTTTAGGACATGTGGTTGTTCCTTTAGAGTCATAGTAGTTGTTGAATGCATATTGTGTTAGGACCAAGACTCAGGCGTGCTAGGTTGTAGGGGAAGCTTGCTGTGTGCGCATACTATTTTGCAGAGGGCTGTTTGTCAGGCGGCCCACAGTGTGGTTCACGAGCCTTATCAAAGTGATATCGTGTGAGTGTTTTTGTATTTCTTATTGCAGAAATTGACAGCAATCGCTTGAATGAATTATTGAATGCTCAAGCTTCACAACTCACACAACTGGGGCAGAGGTCGTCTTTACATTGCCCCAAACTGTCCCTCGATCAGAGTCAGTTGGTGTCAGCAAAGTGACGCAAATTGACTCAATTGACAGGAAGTGATGGACTTGGCAAAGACCGCAAAAAAGGACAGCGAAGTGACTTGGTAGGGGGCGGCTGGGATTGACGATAGAGCGGATAGTAGGCTACAGCCGAAGTCGCACTCGAGACCTAAATTGTAAGTAGAAATTTTAATGGATGGACTGTATTTGACTGTATAATCGGGAAACATGACATTGATGAATTTCCTATTTCCTCTCCTTGTTTGTTCCACCTTGCCTCACCAATTTGACTGTCTTACGGCACCTTCTTCTACAGCACCCTAGCCAACTTTGGCTGTCAGTGCTTCTGATGAAGCACAGTCGCGAATGTATGAGTTTACAAGCCTTCAGGCCTTGAAGCGCACACCACGTCACCAAGATCTTCACAAAACTATAGGAAAATCTCTCCAAGACTCTAAGCATCCCTCAACAAGGCTTGGAAATTGCCCATTGCCTTTGTGAAACAGAAAGTAGCATAAAGTAGCATTTCCAAGTAACACGTGAAGTTCTCAGGAAGTTCTGGATTGTCTTCTAGAATCTAGAAGCTGTTGCCCGCTTGAGACGTGTGAAGATGCAGTTGTGGGCATTTTTCTTGGTGGTTGTGTAAGTGTTTCTGCACCTCATGTGCAAGTAGTGTGGGCAATTGCATTTGCAGATGCTGCAAATGCATGTCAATAGTTTTGGAAAATGACTTCCTTTGATGTTCCTGCAGCGAGGTAAATGAATGGAAAGCTTGTTTTCAGGAAGGAATTTTCCTCAAGCCTGGAAGCTCAGGAACCGAAGATTGAACAAGTTCTTTGCTCTTTGTTCATCTTTGTCCCTTTCGCTTTGTGCTTTATTATTGATTTGGATTCATGTGTCTTCTTTTGAACATTGAACCTGTGCCCCTCGGAGACGCCAGCTTGCAGTTCTGAGGAACGATCCAATACGCATGATCTTCAATGACTCGGTGAGCAAGCCTCCTTTGATGAAGTGCCCCGGCCGGATTTGTGAAGTGAACCAGTGAACCCAACGCTTTGAAGACGATTGATCACGACATGGTTGGTCCATCTTCAAAAATAGTCAAAAATCAATAAAACTCAGTTGGTATTTGCTAATTAGCATTGCTAGGTATTGCTAGGTCATGCTAGATCGAAGAAGTGTTGAAGTTTGATTGTTTTGAAGTCCCTTTCAGGCCAGAGGAGCGACCCTTTAAGCCATTGCACATCTATGAGCAACTTGGTCAAGAATTTGTCGAGAAGGACTCACCAGAATTTCTTCAGCACAAGCCTTTAGGAGTAGATTCTAAAGGCAAGTAAACGGCGAGCTTCAAAGCCTTGGCACGGTGGTTTGAGCTAATGGTACCAGAGAACGGCAATGTTCTTTTGGTGCCAGGCTCGAACATGAGAACGGCAAGTTGGAGGGCATCTCAGAGAGCTGTACAGCTGTGTATTGATTATTGAATGGACAGAAGACAGCACAGCACTTTGCATACGCCCACAGTCAGATAGTCAGAGTCAAATCGAGCAACGTGCCTGCTTGTGAAGCGGGGGCTCACTGAACCCAAGTTGCCGGTGTTGTTGCCAAGGATATTTGCTTCAAAGCTTTCTTGAGGACGTTTAAACAATTGGACAACACCTTGTAGCCCCTTTCCATCGTGAATGTTTAAGGCGGACATCAAGCCTTTGGGCATTGATGGTTTGCCAAGTTCGAGCCTGAGGGGAGGACTTTTGGCCTTCAATCCACTTCCTGAAGATTTGAGGACTCAGCTTACCTTACTCGGGTGGAGGCCATCGCTACTAGGTTGGAGGCCATCGCTAGTAGGTTGGAGTTCTCTCCTGTCAGCATTTTCAAGCGTCTTGTTTTCCTGAGGTTGGCAATGGCCGTCCCTTACCGCTATCAGGCACTTTTTCCTTTTGTGTCCTTTTGATATGTTTGGAGTGTGCTGCATGTCTCGTTTTGCTATAGATTTTTGCAGATGTATACAATATATATATATAGTTATATATATATATATTTTTTGAGACTCAAAGGCTTCTTTGTAGAAGGCTGACGGGTATGCAAAGGGATCCTGGATTGCATCCTGCTCTTGGGTTGTGTCACATAGTCCGTAAACACACTTTCACAAATATCCCTTATTGTTACTGCACGCACAAAAACACATCATGCTGCAAAATGCCCGGAAAAAATCCAGCAAGTCAAGGTAGTGTTGCGTGTGGCAGGCATTAGCGCGAAATCCAAACAATGGGGACCGACCTTCAGAATACCCCACTTTGGAGTGCGACCTTCACAGTTCAGTACACAACGCGCATCAACGCGCCAATCGGATGGGTGGAGTGGGTTCGAGCACTGGTCGAATCGGAGTTTGTCACTTCACCAGGCAACCTGGCGGTCCGGGCCTGACAGCTCACACACGCTGTCGTGCATAGATGTCAAATGCTTTAAAATGCATTGTTCTTAATTGTATCGAAGGAGCAAGTTGTAGCAAAGTCACTTCCTTGAGGCAACAAGCCTGTAGAAGCGGGTAGTAGCCTAAACCATAAAAAAAAGAAGCGAGCTTGATTACCATATAGTAAGAGGCAGCGACGTCAATTCCAGGAGGCCAGCCTGAATATTGTGTCAAGTGCTGACCATTGAGGGATCATAAGAGCGCTGTGCTGGCCCAGTGGTGTTGCTCGGGCTACGGGGTTCCCTCGCGGCACCCGCGCGATAAACACAGTAAAAGTCAAAAATAACACTGTTTTTTCCCGAAAAGGTTGGTTGCCCTTTTTTCTACCACATGCACGGTAAAAACGATAAAACCGAAATGTTTTATTTACAATTTTTCCTGGGCGGTCGCCCTATGTTTTTTACCATACAAGCAGTGAACACGGTACAAATCAGAACGTTTCTTTTTGTATCTTTTTATTTTTTCTTTGCGCGGGAGAACGGGTACCCCTTAGCAGAACAACGCACGCGAACCGCCTCTTAAGAGCGATGGCCTCCAACCTAGTAGCGATGGCCTTCAACCTACTGCGATGGCATCCAACCTAATTAATTGCGATGGCCTCCACTGAAGGTTTAATATTCGAAGATACGTGCTCTAAGGTACTGAGGTCACCGAGTGGGAGCCACCCAAGGGGTTCGGAGCCTAGCATCGTTCGACGGGTTGCAGGATGTTGCAAACAGGACCTTCTTACCGGAACACTAGCAATTCTTCCAATGAATCTTTATATTATGACAGTTATTTTGGTGTGCAGATGCGCTCAGTGTTGAGTGAAGTTGTGTCGCTATCTTGTCAGGTACTCATTCTGGGATGATGTTTATGGATGTTTATGGAAAATCTTGTGGAATAAGGGAGGGAGGATGATCAGGGAGACTTGCTCACCATAGCAAACACCAGTTGCGTGACAGTTTACCTGAACCTCGCTGATACGCCAGTTTAAGGCATACAGCGCGCCAGTCTGTCACTGGGCCACTTTGGCAGAAGCTTGAGTCCTTTTTGTCGACTGAAATTAAGGCCAGTGAATCCTTCAGGGTTGACACGATCGCATGTTTGTTCCGTGGTAATATGGTCAGAGAGGAGGTTCTTCAACAACCAGTCTGTGGATGACTGCAAGGTTGCACAAGGTTGCAACAAAGTTTCTGGGCAAACGATCCTCCTGCCGCAAGACCATTACCTACACAATGAGCAACTGCCGAAACTTGCACTGGACGTGGTATGAGACAAGAAACGGCGTATGAAAACAAATGCATAAGGTGCAGCCGCCCTGTCCGTTTGATCGCCGCGAGAAGAATGATTCAACCCTTGGAAAGGGTTTCTAGATTCTCGTGTGTTGTTTTGAACAAAGGATCCTTTAGTCTGCATGGTTGCTGATGATGTAAGAAAACCTATGTGGTGCTTCACAGTTTGCAGGGTGTCACCGTTCTGGTCCTTTTTGCCAAGGGCGGACTTCGGTGGCGGCTTCAGTAATTTCAATGGTGCTGCCGCAGGCCGAAATGGCATAAAAGTTCATGTGCCTTAGCTGCCCTATTTGAGGAGATGGCTTTCTTTGGTATTGGATCAGATTCTTCAATCTCACACTGCAAACACTTGCTACAATATGGCCTTGAACTATATAAAATTATATAGTTATGTTATAGATTATATAGTGTATAGTTGTGCACATGCTACGTGACTTAAACCCCAGCCCTCCTCTAGTTCATCTCAGCAGTGTTACATAATCGTTGCCGTTGGTGCAAGGTGTTCATCTCACCAGTGTTATACAATCGTTGCCCTTGGTGCTTTCACCGTGGGTGTTCAAGGGTTTTTAATTTTATACATCAACTAGAGCACATTAGCTGGGATGGTGTCTATTTGAAGAGCTTGGCCCAGCGTTTGAAATTGTCCAGGTTGGTAGACTTTTCCTTGTCGAACTTGTTGGGTTGACATCAATCTCACTTGTATGGGATAGCTGGTTTAGGAAGAGGATGTTTATTTTGCTTTATGGTTTCGACATGTTTGATCTACTGGGCCAGAACTTAAGTCCCAACCATTTGCCACCTTTATTGCTTGTCATGCAATGGGGTTCCCATGCGGGCCCATGCGAGCTTCCCTTCCTTTTTGTGGGTCATCGTGATGCTGTGGTAGGAGCAGTACAGCGGATAACTAAAGTGAAAAGATCAACGGTGACGCATCAGCACTTCCATGGGCCACAGATTTTCAGTGCAGGCTTACGACCAATGATCCTACTACAGCCAATGACTCTTATCCCTCCAATGGTAGTTCTTTTCTTGGAGACCCTCGACCCAGATGCGGACCATCGGCGGCAGCCCCACAGACAAGCCCCAGAGAGGCGCAAAGCGGGGAAGTCAAACAGTGTCCTGCTGTCTCTACGATTACGTCATACGCGGGATGGGGTTTAAATAGGCTTGAGACGATAATTGCATAACGAACCTTTTTGCCCCTTGGGAGTTGGAACGTAGCCTTTGGCAACTAGGTCGTAGCTACTCTTATGGCCTATCCTGCGTACAATGTCTAGGCTCGGACTCGAGAGATATCTTGTCTTCGTCTAGGCACAATGTGTCTAGAAGCAAATTGATACAAATCTTGAAGCTTGAAGTGTCATCCTTTCTGAACTTCTGAATGGCTTTGCGTATCCTCTCGCAAGGCAATTCAGGCAGGCCTCAAGAGGAGCCAAGCAGATGAGCGCTGCAAAACTTGATGAATTCCATTATGCTTCATTTGTTAAATTGTGAGGAGTCTCAAGTCTCAAGTTCAGTTTTTGCCAGATGCAACTACCATGCTTTTTGCAGGACAAGTCGGTGACGCATCAGCGGATTATGCGTGATGGCACCGTCGAGGATGACTTCATGTTCATACTTGGTTAGTTTTGTTTGAGTCATATCAATGATCAGAGAATTGCCCACACTTCATTTCGTTTCAAACTGACTTGTGGCCTGTGCTTTATACTTTTGCACAAGGAATTGATTGCCTTTGAACGTGGCCAGGATTTTGTTGAGAAGATGAAGCAGGCCCAAATTTTTTCTGTAGAGTCGTTACTTGTATGAGTATATAAAGGACTGTGTATTTATACTTCTTTAATTTGTTTTGTCTACTAGTAGCAAGGGCATCGCTACTAGTAACAAGAAGAAGCTCTCGTCCCTCTCTTTGTGCCGCTCCAAGCGGACGCTGAGCGATCAGGTCTTTGGGAATGAACATGGAGATTTCCAGACATTTCCTGCAGAGGAAGCGAACCAGCGATTACGGACGCGTTTCTTCCTCAAACAGGGCAAAGCCACAATCACCCAAGGGATAGAACTCGAATAGCTGGCGTTTGCTCATCAAGCTTGCATTGCTCGAATGCCTTGTTCCATTTTCTTGACGTCACGTGTCAAGTTTCAACCTATTTGCCATGGCAAACAACTCAGGATCAAGCACTAGTACTTGTTCTAGCACATCTTGCCCACTGCCACTGCTCGAAGCGTGTTGCCAGAAGAAAGCTATTTGGACGCAAAAGTCTTCGCAAACAAATGTGGAGTTCAGGCGCGCTTGTGTATTGGAGTCATCTCAAATGGATTCATTGGTATGGTTGAAGTCGAGGGTCCCAAATGGGTGCGGCTCTGGGTTCTTCTTGCCTCAAGGGTCCATGCTATTGACGAGGAAGTGAAGAGTTTCTATAGCTTCTATAGCTGGTGATATAAAACGGTAAAAACCTTTTGTGATGTGCTGGCCCTTCGTTCAAGTCGCACGAATTCTATTGGGCAGTGAAAAGGTCCCAAGCAATGTATGAACATGTCCGTTGGTTCTTGCCAAGAGCAGGCAACAAGCACTGCAGCACTACGTAGTTACGCAATGTTGCGCAGTCCTGCGCAGTGTGTCATTGCCTATGACTATACATTCGATTTGAACTTTTCTTGAGACGGAATATTTAAGGATTGGAGCTTCCTGTAGCCGTGTATAATCTATATTTTGCAAATATATAATACACAATCATCGCAAGAACGTTCGGCAAGAAGTCAGCGTTGTCCACCTAGAATGAGCCATCGCGCAGGGAACCCAATCATACCGTCTATGTGACCGGGAAGGAGAGCTCAGCAACTCCAGTCCAATCAGACCACGCAAGATAGAGGTAAAACATGGTACGACACTGTTTGGTCATTTTGGAATTGTTGTGCCTCAGTTTCATTTATCTCTTAGAAATTAATGTACAGTACGACTCACAGCAGCCAAAGTTGAAATGTTTTCCTTGAGTTGAGAAGTTCCTTGCCAATGTTCCTCAGGAGGGCTCTGTCCGGCAGATTTTGGCGGTCCTTGGGCAATTCCTGGAAAGCGTGCCAGAAGGTACCGCCTCGCTGCAGCACCATGATCTCTTACATTGTGAATTGATGTGCTTGTGTGGAGAATACGGTGCTAAACCTCAAGCAACGGATCGCTTGGATCCACTTTGTGACCAGGTACAAAGCCATTCAAGTCCTACAAGTCCATTTTGGTTAAAAATGGCTCCAAAATACTCAACGAACCCTGTTGTTCCTTGTTTGCGGATGGTGGCCATAATTATCGGTACAAATTCTGAACCAGACAAATGGCATTGTTTCCGTGGTTTGAACTCATACCAAAGAAAAACCTCTGAAAACCTCTAAACCCGAAGAGTCCTTTTGTTCAACACACATGACCTATATAATCACCTTCCGACTTCCACATGGGAGGCATCTCTGTGCTTCACCTGCTACCGCAGCGACATTGCATAAGAGAGAAAAAAAGATCAGAAAACAGTTTTCCATGTGACCCTTAAACCTTACAAAAATGAAGCTTCCGATTGCTCCTTCCCGTTCTTTAGGGTGCCTCCCATCAAAAGTAGTGTAGTTGCCAAGATATTCCATATCATCGGGGGAACGTTTGACCCTCCCGCTTCACTGAGCTCATCTCAGGGGAACGGACCATTCGATCGGCTTGTTTAACAAGCTGAGAACAACTTGAGAACAATATTGAAGATATAATATAATGGTTTAGGCGAGCTTTAAACTTAATTGTCAGTGATTATGTGCTCTTTGGGGGTAATTACAGGTGCTGAGTCTTATTTTGAGACATGTCCCTGAGGATCACTTTCTAGAATGTTTGTTGTGAGGTGTCATCACGCATTCCTTGGATGTTTGTAGGAATTCAACAACCCTGCAGTAACTTTGTTACTTCGTTGGCAGCTGTCATCACAGCATGCTTTTCAGAGGCCATTGCCTTCTGATTAGTTTGAATGTAAGGACCACTGACATCTACTGAGAACTGGACTAAGTATCTAAGCTGCAAAGCTGAAAGGCCACTGGCAAAGTTGAAATCCATATGGGTTGTTGTAATAACCCCGTGCTCAGCGGTTTAGTATTGGCATGCACCTTAACACTACTACTGTAATGCATTCCTACCCCAGAAAACGATAAGAGTAAAATAAACGATAACAATGATTATACCTGCACATTCAGAACTCACAAAGCTACTAGGGGCTCCTGGCCTTCCTACTAGGAACAAGAAGCTGCTAGGGACTCCTGGCCTTGCTACTAAGAACAATAACAAAAAGCTACTAGGGACTCCTTGCCTTACTACTAGCAAATCATGTTATGATTTGCTTGAGCAGATCAGTTGATTCGGAGACTTTTTTTTTGTGAACTTCACAGTCCTGCCATGCCTCCGGTGGATCACCAGGCTACACAGGGGTTGAGACATCCAGCCGGGCAGGGTCACCAAGGAGGACAGAGCTCAGACACGCTAGCAATCCTCTCAAGGAACAATAGCAAAGCCGTAGCTTTTGAAGTGTCAACGAAGCTCTTAGGACTTCGACGCAATTCTTCATGTCCTGTCCCGATAAGATCCAAAAAAATCACCAATTACGTCACGAGATTCCACACAATCCGACACTGTCAGCCTCGCATCAAGATGCATCAAGCATGTTCCAGCTGAGGTGCACACGAGGTCTTTTATAGGAGCCGAAGTCAAGTCTGCACGAGTCGTGTTATCACAATCGATTGCATCGGGGGGGGTTCTGAGCGTTTCAACAGTCGTACAGATGGTCCTCTTGATCTATTCAGTAACTTCACTCAGTTATGTTCTGTATTTGTATTCTTAGGATGCTATATCTTGGACAACGGAATCTGCAAGCGAGGAAACTCGCGATCGCGGCCAGGAAGCAAAGCTCCAAGCAAGGTCTTTGAGGGTGGGAGTCAGGGCCCAAACATTCAACCCCGATCTGCATTTGACCAGTTTGATGGTCAAGCGGGCGGCAAGTTGAAGACTGAGACCAGTGGCTATGCTTCACTAACTAAAAAGCTTGAGCAGGTAGCGGGACCGCGACATGCTGTGTTGCTTTGAAAAGAAAGGCATCGGAAGACCATGGAAGTCCTTTGGCAATTTCAGGTCTGATGGCGGCCCGGACCAAGCCAACCAGTGTAGCAACTCGCCCTACTGAATTTCAGACAAAGATTTGTTCGTTGAAGTTTGATACTTGTGTGTGTGTGCGCGTATGATGTTAGATGGTTAGGACAAGGTACGACGTACGATCATGTAGGATCATGCTTGTTTGTGTTTGTGGTGCTACGTACAATGTTTATCTGAAGAAAGTTTGATGGATGCTTGATGGGAGAGGATGCAACTTGACTTTTTTGTTGGATCCAACAGAACAATCCAACTGTTTGTTGCCTTGCAGACAGCCTTGAGCATCGCCAACAAGCCAAAAAGCGCAAGCACCACCAATGGCGTCAAGCAGGCAAGCGAAGCTGACAGGTCTCCATGAGTTGTATCATATACACAGGCGGAAATATATATAATCATATTATCAAAGGAAGTTTAGAAGGAACTTCCGTGTTACTAACATTTACATCACTCATCATACACCACTCATCATACACCACTGTTCATACACCACTCATCATACACCACTCATCATACACCACTCATCATACACCACTCATCATACACCACTCATCA
>CAXAMN010010624.1:153884-181716 GCA_963970005.1 Durusdinium trenchii | reverse complement strand
TCTATCTATCTATCTATCTATCTATCTATCTATCTATCTATCTATCTTATATATATATATAATTATATATATATATGAAATTATACGTACGTACACATGAATTATGTCACAGACGCTTCACTCGTCATGTGCACAGGATTAAGGAACCTCCCCTGATTAATCAAGCCCAGCTCGAGCCGCCAATAATAAACTACTTTGGAACCTGAATTCCACATTGACATTGACATCCCTCTAATAACCATATTTCTTGGCAAAAACCTTCCCCATTAATCAAGCCCAGTTGCTCCAGAAAAGGAAGAATAGTTCATGAGTATATATACAAAAATATATATATATATAGTCGGTTTTAAAGCTGCAATCTAAGCTGCCACTGTTCTCCCAAGCAACCTCTGTTCCACAATCCCTAAAACCTCTCTAGCAACGTTCTTTCATGTTCCCTCATTAAAACTATCAAAATCTTAAGGTGTTCAAGCTAACAAACGGTACCCCTCACACAGGCCTCATGGTTTACACAGAATCCCATCAACCACCATCCATCAGGTGATCACCTCTATTGGGGGGGATCTGATCTCCAATACCTCCAATCTCAAACATTGTTGACCTTGAAGGGGTTGATTAATCCTATGTTGACATGAGTAGTAAACTTCAGGGCGTGTAGTTCTTTTAGTGAGACAACACATTTGTCAGGGATTGAACAGATGGGCAGCCAAGCAAGTGCGTTTGAGGAAGAGTTCCAGCAGCCTCGGCGAAATACAACCGTTGAGGTTATGGCTCAGGCGCCAGCTCGATGCAGACTCGCCCAAAACAAATAGTAGAGCAAAGTGAACCTCAACGCTGTGACTACTATACACGTGGTGCGGCTGCATTGATGGGACTGTTTCAGATGATTTGCACTTCCCTTCAGGCCATCCACAAACATTTTGTTTCTGGTCTCTCCGAGCATCACAAGGTGCGATCCATCAGAGGTCATCAGATGCTATGAGCAACACCATGTTTGTCCAAACGGGTACTTATGTTGGATAATTGTGTTACCTTTATGTTTGTTCGTGCAGGTCAGTTTAAATTAGAGTGTTTAGGATTAGATGGATGACTGGTTCAAGGTCAAGGTGTAGCTAACGGATAAATATTGTTCTTTGTCAGTAAGCACGGCACTTCTGGCAATCGACGTTTGGCAGGAATGTAAAAGGGCTGGAGGACAAGGACTTGGCCACTTGTCGCGCGTGGAGGTTCTCATCAAGGAGACCAGGGTTGGGATACACTGATAGACCCACACATAGACCTTTTCCGTTGAAGTACTCAATGAGCCATACACAAGGCCTTTTTGACAAGACACTCTCTTAGGCCATTGGGTTTGTAGTTAGGTGAGGCTGCAACTGACACGTTGAACAATCCAGCCAGTATATAGTATAGGAAGAGTATGGTAGGATTAATGTCACTTGCACACGTTGAGGGAGCCTGCTGTGAAGCACACTGGAGTAAAGTGGGCGTTAAGAAGGGAGTGTTGGAGTTCCGCCCCACCTGCCACAGGAGAGCGACATCGCCTTCGCCGGATTTACAGACTCAAATCAGCTCATTTTGGAATAAAAAAAGCAGCTCCCTGCCGCGATCTGAAACTGTGTCATTCTACAAAGTCTTTGAAGTGTTTAAGTAAGCGTGAACTAATAATTTGTATTGCTGGGGGAGTGCATCCAAGTTGAGAGCAGCCACTCTGCAAGTCTAGCGCGGCCAGATATTTGCCCGTTGTAGGCTTGTCAGCTCGTCATATTATGTCATTGTCAGAGTTCGTCATACAGCACATAAAAGCTTGCCTCGCACTGCATAGTGACATTTCAATTTACCAGAAGCATGGAACTTGTCCTGAAGAATGCCCTAAAATTCAATTCCCGGTTCACAGATTTGTACAGCCACTAAAGACTCGCACTCATATACTTGATAGACTAGCTTATGCGCGTATGTTTTGGCTTCTTCTGTAAGGCGTGACTGAAATGGGGATGCAATGTGTGGAGTTGGTACGCGGGACCCATGTACGAGACTGATATCTGTCCTGGTACTGCTCGGTTTTGTCCTGTTTATTCTTCATGTGGTTAGCTACGAGTTCTGGACCGCCGAAGTCTTTCAGCAGGAGGCGGAGGCTTGGGATGATGCGACTTGGCAGCGGAGCTACTGCACAATCCTCTCAACTGGCGTCAGTTGCATCAACACCAAAGACAGCAAAGATGAGAGAGACTGGAACCTTTGCAGCCAGAATATCAGCAACATGTCAACCCCAGCCTCTTATGATGCGTCCGCACCGGCTTTTTCGGTTTGGCAGCGATCCATTTGCCCTGGCACCTTTTTTTTGTGCAAAAGAAAATGAACCTTGTATTTGCGTTGGCCAGATCACTTACAGCCGGGCACTTTTCGATGGCTATCGCTACCACACTCCTGAAAATTCATCCTATACCTTGGAGTCCAATGGATCTCAGCATCTTTGTGGTGTAGATCAACATGGCCAGATCTTGGTAGATCCAGCTCCAAACCACAAGAAGTTCTGTTGGTGCACGCCCAAGAAGATCCGCCAAATCCTTCAGAAACACGAGCAGCACCGACCGCTGGAGCAGCAGCGCTGCGCAAATGATGCAGACTCTGAATTTGTCTCAGAGTCCTCTCGGAGGTTGCAGGCGACGTACTCGTCCAGGCGGCGTACTTATCAATATACACCCTGGGCCCTGGTTCTGGAAAGGAAGACCAAAGAAATCTCTTGTGCCTATGAGTACGGAGTACCTAGACCTTCCACAGATCTTTATGAGACAGCAGGGACACACGACATTGATGGATATGGATCTGATGATCATTTGAAAGCTGACTTGGTGGCACGGAAGTGGGGATCAGGAACGAAGAGAGATTGTTGGATCCGTGACTTCAGCAAAGATGGAGTTTGTGCCATTGCACTAAAGCCACCACATGCATTGACCACCCGAGCAGCTCGCAAGTCCATCACTGCCAGGCACCATTTGATCCTTTCCATCGCTGCATTTCTCACACTGCTGCTGCTAGGATGTAGTGTTGTAGTTGCAGCCAGAGAAGTGACGGCAGGCAATCTTGGCAAGCCTTCTCGACCTCTCCTGGCAGCTGGCGAGTGAGGAAAAAGACGGTGGCAACAGTGACATATTATTAATTATTCGGTGATATTCATTGGGTTTTTGCTGCATTGACATCAGTGATGTTGACAGATAATATTCACGCATTGTGTGCTTTGTGTTCCCAATTCTGCTTTCAGGACACATTCACTCGAACATGAGTTACCAATTTCGCAGAACATTGGGGATGGGAAGTTCCTGCGATTGGTGCTGACTAGCAGCTAGCTGCTAGCTGGGTCTCCTTCACAAAGCAAGCTAGTTGATGCAAAATATCACTCGCAGTATCCCAAGATGGCTGAACAAATGCATCTAGCTGTGTTAGTTCGAACGTTGGCTTCAAAGCGTGCAAGTGCTGCATAGTCCAGTGATTGCCAAACTTGTTGCTTTGGCACTGGCCTGTAGGACAACATGTGCACGTTCAAAAACCAGTGCACCGCAGGTTTGTGCCCAAGGGGCAACAGTCCGAGACTCAGATGATTGATGATCACATTTCATCGCACTACTCAAGGCAATGGCCGTTCGAATTTGTGTGTATATATATATACAATTTATACGAGCGGTACATATGATCCATTCGGTAAACCCTCTTGCGCGATCAAGCAAACACTGTGATCGCGTAAGGGCTACGCAAGATTCGGCGTAAGCCCGACGTTGAGACCTTATTGTCATATCGAGGCGCGTAAGCAAAACCTCCAGAGGCGTAGGGTTGTATAAGCAGTGGCGTAAGCAACCCCTCCGCATAAGCTAAAACTGCAGTCACGTAAGTGCTGCAGAAGCTTTCGGGTAAGCCATGTGCTGCGACATGGGCTATCGAACTTTTCAGATACACTCATATATGTATATCTATTATCTATACACACATGATCACACATGTATATACTTATGAAGGGTTATTGTTTTGGGGTGAAGTGAACAGTTGAAGTTCTTTTTTGGTTCCATGTCAGTCCAAGACATAGATTGCCATTTATCATCTCAGCAAGGCCGTTGCGGTGAGGGATGCCAGTCCTGTGCGGATTGGACTCTGACTTTCGATCTTTATGCCTGACTGAGTCTGAGGACAAGCAAAATTGAAGGGTGTCCTGATGTGTCCATGTTTTTTTTGCAAAATCGCTCAGCTTTGTTCAATTGTCTTTAAAAGAGATGTTGCGTTAAGTTTTTGGACAAAAAATAGCAGAGAGTCCAGCCATTGTGAAAGTAAGTTGCATTTGAAGGCCAGTTTCATACAAACTGGAGACAACCTATAAAGCGAATGTGTGAAGCAAAGCACCCACACTAGGCCACCAGGCAAGCTCTTTGTTGCATTTCTCAGTGTCTTCCCCTTTGTTCTTCCCGTATGGCAGTGATACATACTGGGCTGGTTGGGAGCAAGATTTTGCATGGCCAGCCATGTGGCTCAATCTAAGATTAGCCGCAACGTTGTGTGACAAATTTACTGTTCGCGGAGGAGAGGCTGTCCAAAGAAAGGTTGAAATGTTGAAACATACTTGATATGATAGGCCTTGGTCTCACTACACTCTGTAAGCGAACCTGGCAATTTCCCAAAGTGACAATGTCTCACACTGTTTCAGCCGTTCGATCCATTCCACTGTCAATCTTGGGACTTTCAGGATGAGCGTTCTGCTTGTCCTACTGATTCCGCTTGCTCGTGTCCTGGGAGAACGCCTGGAGCCAAGGTTGAACAGGCTTCTCAACGCGTCGTTTAAAGCGGTTCAACCTCAGCCGCCCTTTCGGATTTTGTCAAGGTTTGCCAACCTGGAGGCCGGTGTTTGGAGCAGTCCAGTCAGCCGTCCAAACGAGGAAGAGCAGTCCGGCGGTGCTTCCTCCCTAGTAGCGTCCGATCGCTCCGTTCGTAGCGATGCCCTTTGTTCCTAGTAGCGAACCTTGTTCCTAGTAGTAAGGCCAGGAGCCCCTAGTAGCGTCCTTGCTCCTAGTAGCGATGCGCAATCAGTTGTGATAGGAAAATATTGAGCAAGTGAATGTGCTTTGTGGAGGCCTGATTCATCAGCACCATCATTCCCCGTGAGAGATTCCAGCCACCTGGCAAGACATATATAGTATTATTAAAAGAAGCGGGGGGACTATCAGTCAGATGGACAAGGCAAAACAAGGGGACTCTAGGCGTCTTGCTGACCAGACTCCCACCCTCCTCTCAACAGGCCGGCCGTAGGCTACATTTCCCCCCCAACCATCGTCGTAGTTTTGCTTGTTGCACAGCTCAAAGATGGTGACCACCCCTCAATTTTTTAATGTCCAGAAAATGGACTTTGCTTGGTGCATTTCAAAACTACCCGAATATGGGGAGAGGTATCAAAAAATTATCCCGGCAAGAGACCCCAAACAGTGTGTGTGTGTGAGGTCTGTAAGCAGAAAGTCTAGAGATCTAGACACATTGGGGTCCAGAGATGATGGTGGTGATGAAGTGAAGGTGGGTGTGAGTGAGTGTGGTTGAGAGGGAGTGTGAGTGTGAGTGAGAGTGGGAGTGTGAGGGAGTGTGAGTGTGAGTGAAAGTGGGAGGGTGAGAGTGGGAGAGTGAGCATCAAATACTGCGCCTGCCACGAAATCTGCACTTCGAGGTTCACCAAGTGCTGTGCCTGCCACGAAATCTCTTTGTGGGCCACACGAGGGTAAAATTTAGAGTAGGAAGGAGCTATTGCAACGCAGCATCCCTTTTGTGGGCCACCCGAGGGTAAAATTTAGAGTAGAAAGAAGCCATTGCAACGTAGCATTCCTTTTGTGGGCAACTCGAGAGTAGAGTTTAGAGTAGGAAGAAGCCATTGCAACGCAGCATCCCTTTTGGGGGCCACGCGAGGGTAAAATTTAGAGTAAAAAGAAGCCATTGCAACGTAGCATTCCTTTTGTGGGCAACCCGAGAGTAAAATTTAGAGTAGGAAGAAGCCATTGCAACGCAGCATCCCTTTTGTGGGCAACTCAAGGGTAGAATTTAGAGTAGGAAGATGCCAGTCCGAGGCTGCATCCCTTTTGTGGGCGACACGAGGGTTAAATTTAGAGTAGGAAGGAGCCATTGCAACGCAGCATCCCTTTTGTGGGCCACATGAGGGTTAAATTTAGAGTGGGAAGGAGCCATTACAACGTAGCATCCCTTTTGTGGGCCACCCGAGGATATTTTAGGGTAGAAAGAAGCCATTGCAACGTAGCATTCCTTTTGTGGGCCACCCGAGGGTAAAATTTTGAGCATGTGTGTTTCCCAGGGAGCTTGAAGTGGCCACCAAAAAGCCTGTGCTCGTAGAGTCCAGCGAAAGGCTTGTGTGCACAGATGAGACATATCTGTGTGCGCAGATGATGCGGCGCAGATGAGCGAAACTGAGTGCGCGGATGAGTCCCTGCCCCCCCTGGCGCCTTGATCCCCCAGTGTTACTGCAAATACGCCCTAGCCCTAGTAGTTCCTCTCTTTGTGTTTCCTCGCTGCTTCTCTCCTTTGTTTTTTTCTGTCCCTCTCTCCCTCTGTCTCGCTCTCCTGCTACATCGCTTTATCCTTCTGATGCCGCTGCTGCTTTGAAGCATGCTGCCTATACTTTGTTTGCATTGTGGGGGGGAGGCGCTGCGCCCTCCCCCGAACCCCCTCCCGCTTCTTTAATCCCCCAAGAAAGCTCCAAGCCAAGCCCAAAGAAACTCTAAAGAAGCGAAGCCCCAAGCAAAGCCGACGAAATCTACATGTCGTCATTCCCAAAATGCTGCCTCTGCCATGAAATCTGCATTTCAAGGTTCCCCAAGTGCTGCACCTGCCACGAAATCTGCATTTAGACGTGCGCAAAGCATTGCGTTTACCAACAACTTCTGCACTTCCACCTTCGCAACCTGCTACACCCACGAAATCTGCTCTGCTAGGTCCACAAAGCATTGCACCTGACACCGCAAGTGATAATTAATTTTTTGATCGCGATTAAGTATTTTTTGATCTCCTAAAACAATCCAATTTTTGATCCTTATCAATTTGTTTGATCCTTCACCCCGAATATGAGTGTACAATGTACGTAAACAGTCGTCCTGAGGCTGTTCAAAGTATGAGATCCGATGAGATCCTATTGCAGCATGATTGGAATACATTGGAATATATAATATGATACCATGCCCAATCTGAATCAGGTCTTCTGAGTCTTCCTGACAACTACACTCGAAGAAACCCGCGACCTGCCAACCTGAACGAGATATTGGAGATCCGCTCTGGAATCACAGATGTGCCTTTGGAAGCAAGAGGAGCGCAACACCTGGCTGAAGAATGCCCACAGACTGAACACAACAAGTTTCCCAACTGCTTTGTCGGTGTGGCCGAGTTTGGCAGATCTATTGTGGAATGCGAAATAAATACCATAGCTGTAAATCAATCACAGTTTTGCTGCCAGCTTTGGAGTTTTCTCAGGTGGCGACAAGGACATTCCGTGGCGTGGAGACACTTAGAAAGATATAAGAGGGCGCGGCGGGGAAATCCCAATGGCAATGATTTGGAGTTGGGAATGAACATTCAGTGGGGTTGGCAGACTTTCAAGAGGTCAGAACAAGAGACATACACCCTAGGAGCGTTGTCCAAGAGTTTAAGGAGAGAGTGATCGAGCAGCCCTGGCGTGGGTGAGGTTCCGGTGTGGTCAAAGTGGGTGAATTATGCTACATGTTTGAAATGCACGTGTCGCAATCCGATGTGTTCCTTCTCTCAGCTTTAAGAAGCCTCAAGGCATGATATGTCTGAACAAGTTGAAGGGAGCGGTTGGAACATGTCAGATGCAGTCTCAGTTTCGTTTTTGACACAGAGTTCTCGAAGGAAAATACGAGCTCATAACGGAACTTTGTATCTGAGTGGTGGTTTGACTTTCGATGTACCGCCTCCAGACTGCACTGAGTTTGAAGCCAGGCCGCGCCAAATCCAGGGTCCTTTGCCAGTTAGAAGCATAATGTGGAACGTTTTGTAGCGCAGTTTGTGAGGCGGGCCAAAGGCTTTATGACCACTCTGCAGACTCTGCATTCCAAGTAGGCATATAAAATTCTGAAAGTATATATAATAAATAAAATATCATCATATAATATATATTATATAAATAAAATATCATAATATGATATATATATACAGACATAACTCTTTCCCGTGGCTCCTGATGCGTTTCAGATGTTCTGTGTTTGTTGTTCCGAAGGCTGAGCCAGCGCCACGGTAGGGTTGTAATTCACAAACAACATAGAGATGAAGATCCACGCAAACTCACGCCATTCAACAAGGATCAAAAAAGCCACCTCACTGTGTGACAAGAAGGACCTGACTCTGCTTGGGCCGGGTGTGGGCCGGCTCTACCTTGCGCTGAGAAATGCATTGCAGTACTTCCCCGACGAAGCGACAAAAGTAAGCAACACCGCAAGCGAGGGTCGATGATGTATTACTAGCTTCCATTGATGGTGTTTTGTGGTGCCATGCTTCGCCTCTGCAGTAGCTGCTTGTCGAAGTCTGGAAAGCCTTTTTCTAACACCAAGCATTAGCGTCCAAGACAGTCTTTTGAGGGGTTTCCAAACGACAACAACATGATAGCCGTTACAGTTGCAAGCAGGCTGTTGATCCCATGCAACATACATGTTTCCTCTCCAATGTTGTATAATGTTGCTATTGTTGTCCTATTAATGTTTCTTTTGTTGTTCCTTTCCCCTTGTCTTTTTGTTCCCTCTTCTTCTTGTCCTGTTCTTTGCTTTGTGTCTCTTTGGTTCGTCATATTCTTTTTGTTTTTCCCTTGCCCTTCTCGCTCTTTCTGTTCTTTTGCCTTGTACAATTAGGTACAAACCATCACGTGATCACAAACCCTTATCGTTTCACCCGATTTGTCGTCACACACTGACACGTGGCTACAATACAATCTCAAATGCCATTGATCCGTATTAAGAATGTTTTTTTTAATCGTCACTAATCATCACTGTGTCAAGCTGTTGCATGCCCGGAAGTGACACCAAAAGTCACCAAGAGCATCCTATACAATGGTAGGACGGTACAGTGGTACAAATTATTTCACGGATCATTTGCACATGCTCACATAAGTTTCATGGTTGCATCATTATTTCACTTTGAAATTGCACTTGTTGGCGTGGTTTATCATGGCTGCATCTCACGAAACAATTCGTGCCACATGCGACGTGGACTTGGTGATGGACAAATAGTAGCATGTGAACACAGTCAGTGATTTTCTCGCTTGCAGTAGCAGTAGAATATCAAAGTTGATTTACCTTCCATGTTTTCCTAGGGACGCTTCTGCATCACGCAACGGCTCGTATGCGTAACAGTATGACACTTCCGAACATTTCATGCTGAGCAAAGAAAGGCTTAGCATTTGTATGAGAACATCAAACAAGCGCCAAGATTCTATGTACGTTTGGCAAACAAGTCGTTGTACACAAGGTGGGTTGTTCTCAAATACATAGCTTTTTAATACTTGAATTTGACCTGTTGCTGTGATTGCTGTGGCGATTCATGATCGTTCTCATCACCTCTGTCTTGTGCTGAGTTTCCGTTGCACTTCAGATATTTTAGGTGATCGCTGACAACTTAATGTTGTTTATGCATGCTGCATACTGCAAGATGAACACACACATTTGTAGACATACATGAATATGCTTACTTTTGAACAATTGGAACACAGTCGGGATATGCAGGGTATGGGTGTCGGTGTGTTTTTTGTGATTGGCAATTTTGCTGAGACTCGCTAAGGTACTTGGAGATTGAAGGCAACCTGATGATTGTGGCGGTCGCAACTGGTTTCACCTGCATCACAGTGAAGGGTGTTCTTATTATCAACGGAAATTTGTCCATCAGTGATTGCGAAGGTCCTGATGGAGGTGCAAATCTACACAAGTGCAGCGAAGAGAGTTGATTGACTTTGATATGTCCTCATTGTACTGTATGTTTATGCTTGGATTAGCTACAGTTGAACACCGTCCTGCCTGCATATATCAACAAATCAAATGCATGTTTACTAGACCAGGCATTGTCGTGGTCTGGCCAGTCTGGCCAGTGTGCCACAGGTGCCATCAATGCAAATGAGTTCAATATGACTCAGGGCATCTTGACAATTCAGAACAGCAGCACAGTTGCAGGCCGATGATTGTTGAACTGACGTTAAGAGGGTGAACTGGTGGATGTGTTTATCGAGATGTGACCATATGTAGCTTCTGGCAATGCAACAAAATACTAACACGGTATATTGAGCTTTGTCGAGCTGCACTGTGCTGTTTGGGAGGTCAACCTGTGTGGCTCAATTCTACCAGCACTGTTGTCGCAGGCCATTGGAGAGATTTCACCTCGGGTGGAGCTATTCAAGCTGATCACTTTCAACAGACGGGTGGCCAGATTGTCATCCAGCACTGCAGAGCCCATGGCCCAGGAGGCAAGATTCTTGCTTGCGTTGTGAAGTGTAGTGAGTGCAGTGCACCTGTGAGTGCCTTAGTTTGTAAGTGTGCAGAGGCACAAATGTCAGAAATTCTCGTAGCAACCTGACGTATGACTCGTATGTTTCGGCTTGCAAACCAAACTCGATGATTTTGCCATTCAGTTCAGAAGGCTGATTCATTTCTCCAGCTCAAGTTTTAGCTTCAGTGTGCATATCTCCAACCTGTATATTCAGCTGATCAAAGATATCAAACAACGGTGATAGATGCGCTTTCTTGGAGTCAAAAAACATTCTAGACCCCCTGCAAGGAGCTATTTGGGCAGATGAATTCAGCTTCAAAGGTGGTTCTTTGCAGATCGAGAATTGCGAAGCAATCATCAATGGGCAAGGCAGGATGCAAGGAACACTGGGGCAGGATTGCTTGTAAGTTGGAGGCCATCGCTATTGGGTTGGAGGCCATCGCTACCAGGGTGGAGGCCATTGCTTGTAGGGAGGATTTAAATGGCTTTCACCGGGGCAGGATCCAGCCCGTGCAGCTCGCAGCTCAGGAGGTGATGACATTGACTTCTCGGACGTTGAGACGGAAATAGGACTGACAACTCGTTTGCCAGTAAAGAAATGAAGTTATATATAAGGGTTGCTTTGGCCCCCTTTGAAAAGGAGCCTCCTCTAAAGGTTCTTTATTCAGGGGGTCTTTACCTTCTTTTTTCAATCTCTTTTGTGAGTTCCAATACTGGAGCAACCAGGAGCAGCTGTGGCAGCAAGGGGAGGGGGTGCCATTGCAGCGCGCCGCTTCGACGTATTTGGCGGCACTTTGATTCTAAAGCATTGCTCTGTGAGAGGAGTTGATCATCCAGGCGGCGTCGTAGAAGTCACATCCAGCCAAACGATGAAGTTAAAGTCTTGTGAGCTGTTCTGACACCCATACGGTATGCATACCAGAATGCATTGGTGTCATGTCAAGCATGGATCCGGTGTTTCCTTTCAGACTCATTGGCACCGAGTACCAAGGGCCCCATGGCTCTGGGGTTGGCAACTGTTTTAGATGCAGCTTGCGTCAGCTTGCGCAGGTGAGGGTGGAGCTATTTCGGCCTGGAAGGTTGACATCAGCGAGGGGGTTCTGCTGATTCAGCACTGCAGAGCAGAAGCTTTAAAAGGAGGTGGAGGGCTGGTGGGGACAGAAAGGTCTTCAATTGGCAGCAACATGCTATAGTTCTTTCTTTGTGATCCGATGCAGGCAACGCTTTGAGCATGTTGTCGGGTGCGGTGTTGCACCCAAATCTCAGCTACAACCATGCTGCTACTGGAGGTGGTTTTGGTGGTGCCATTGCTGCGGGGAAATACATGCAATCTGGCGGGAACGTCACAATCACAGCATCTTCAGCAACTTGGTTTCAATCGTTGTGTTTTGTGGTTGATGCTGGGCGTCCTGCATTCAAAGGACACCACTGCATAGCAGGAACAGAAGCGCTTGAGTTGGGTTTCAAGTGCAGTGCAAATGGGAGTTGATCTAAAACCCCGTCTAAGGAGTTTTATATAGAATAGTCATTCAGATGTTGTTAAAATCATCCACGAAAGATTCGCGAAAATATAGTGTGTTTTTTTTGCAAAAGATTTATCGAAGGTGTTCGTTTTCATATGTTTTCCTTTCCACCGACCGACAAATGGTAGAAATACAAGGCAATCCTCCAGCAGAGCCGGTGGGCGGAAGTGTCTCCGCATGTCTCCATTGTCACAGACTAACGAATTGAAGCCTTAAGATTTCCTTGCCCAGCCCTCGCAGTGCGCAAAGGATTCTCCGATTCCTGTCCCCACTGTCAGCCACTGTCACAGACTAGCAACCTGAGTAGGCACAGCCCTGACAGCGAGGCAACGACCTGCAGCTGCTTTGACGGGCTGCGCAGATGTTTGCAAGTTTTACGCCTTCCCAGGGAAATCGCCAGTGAAATTTCGCGAAAGATCTGCAAAAGCTTCGCAAATGCGCCGCGAAAGTCCAGGTTCCCAGGTTGAGGCCCCCAATATTCCCTAAGCTGCATCACCCTGTGTTGGTAGCTGGCACGAGGATTGGGTTGAATAATGCTTGACTCTAGTCATAGCCTATTCTAAGCCTCCGCCAGGACATAGGATATTGTTTGTCGCACAGATGTCGCGCAGTCGCATGACCCCAACTAGTTGTGGAAACCCTTAACCCTTTGTTGGGGTCACGCTACAAGATATCAGTCCCTTGCTTGATTGGTTTTGTGATACAACGTGATACAAACATGAATAGTTTCGGCTCATGTAAGCTAGACATGCTTGTAGGACCATGCTTCGCAACGAGGCCGCACAAGACATCTTTGTTCTGCGAAAAATTGCCATTCCAGGATGAAAAAATATCGATCAACCCCCAAATCTTCCCTTACAATACAAATGGTTGAGTCACAACCACCGAATAACAAGGAGTTGCACAATATTGGAGGCAAAATCCCACGAATTGCGAGAATCACATTACAACGCATTACAACTACTATACAACTACTATGAGGTACAGTACTGTACGCGCGGTTGTTGAAAGGTAATTGTTTGCAATGCCAAAAAACTGATCGAGGAGACGGAGATTCTGGAACCGCACATCCACATTGGTAGTCTGCAAACGGCTTTTGAGCGTTGCGAAGAAACACCAGGAAACACTCAAAAGAATCGGCCCAGGTCACCCCTGTTCACTGGTGATGGAGGAAAACTATGTTCATGGTTGTGGTAGTGAACCCTGTCAACCAGCTGAAGATAAACAAATGTAAACAAGGTGTTTGCGATTTTTTTTCAAGCAATTGCAGTAGCTTTCAGATCTGTTTAAGCATTCAGTTTCACACTCAAAGCTTCGTGTATGCCGCCTTGAAACATGTCTGGAGGCCAGAGGATCCGGTTTCCACCCAGGCAGCAGAAAAACGCGAAAAAACACCGTCAGGAGGGTTTGGTTTCGAAAGCAATCAGCAGTGATCTATAAACCTTGCCGACAATCGGAACAAGTGAGATCACCAATGTCTGTTGTAGTTATGGGTGCTGAAGGCGGCAGTGGCAATTGTGCAGGGCTGGTGTATTGAAGATGGTCAGACTGTACGTCGACCCAAACTGGACCAGGAGTAGGCCAACAAGGCTCCACAGACAGTGTCTTTCATCAATCCGTGGCAGCCAAGCCACTGCGACCAACCTGTTTATCATTGTTTATCATTGTTTCTCTAAGAAAGAACACCTTTCTACACAACTGCATAATGAGGACACCGGATTAAGACTCCCCCCGTTCCCCAGAGGTCTAGGGACCAAACAGTTGACTATTTAGGAGGGTGAATCATGAGAGGTTTCAAAAGACTAAGTCTCTTCACAGAGATCCAATGATATGTTATTTTCCTGTGTCAAAGTGACCTAAATATTGGGGAAGTAAAAATAACGAAGGGTTATCTGGAGGTGGCCGTGGGATTCTGGACAATTTGGGGCAGCTGGGTCCAGGGAGCATTGAGACACAATAGGGGTGGCGGAGAAGGAGACATGGCTAAGGAGAAGAAATTCAAAGGATCAAGTAGGTTCAAGTCGGTCTCACTGAATCGGCAAGCTGCCAAAGGCATCACCAAACAATGAGCCAGCACGAGCAATTTGTGAAACTAAAGGAGTGAAGAAAGAAAGGGAAGAGCGGCCATTAGCATTGCAATAAAGTTGACCGAACAAGGTGTGCCAAGCTAATTGTGGGGGGCTTTGGGTGCCAAATTTTTGAAAGTTGGCCGCAGGAAGAAGTTGAGCAAAACAAACAAGCGGAAGTTCTTTGATTAGTGTGCGTTGACAATACAAATTATGGAAACAGTGAGCTCATAGTAGCGGAACAATATTTGCCAATCGACGGCCCGCAGCACAAACAAAATAGTGCAGGCAAAGGAGTTGGTTTGTTCGTATACCTTTCGCGAGCGTAAAGTTTCAATTGATACTGATACAATGCCAAAGGCATAAAGCACATACGAAGCAAGCAAACACAGACAAAGGAGAACCATGGTCTATTGTGTTTCGTATTTTCCCCTTTTGAACCCTCCAAAGGTCTGCAACATAAACAGCTTGAGTCCCCCTCCTTGCATGCATCTTATTGTTGACAGAAAAGGTTGATACAGAACGGATGCGGGCTGTGTTCTTTTGTAATTATTGTTGCTCGCTATGGGTTGGACCTTGATTACACCGTGTCTTTCCAATTGTCAATACTTTTTTGTTTGGAGGCTATGGAGGTGCCATACATGCTGAACAAGCTGGTGTGTTTGGGGGAAATTTGATGATCAACGATTGCAGCAACTTTGTCAGCAAAGAGGTCAGAATGATGCTGCCAGTTTGCTACTACAATTTGGAGATTCTCTTTTGTAGTACCTTCAGTCTGCGTTCCCCATAATTAACTGCAACACACAGGAACTGCGATGTGAGTTGTTTGTTGGTTGTTCATGTTTCCCACTTTGCAATAGAACAGGCTCAAGGTGCGTGTACTTTCTGAGACTTATTCAGTTGACAGAAGTAAAGAGTTCTTGTGGTGAACACTTGCAACAGCAGATAGGGTGCTGGGAAGCAGCCGCTGATTTTGCACATGCGTTGCTAGCATGTGTTGGTGTAGGGGCCTTTTGGGGCAAGGAGCATCCAGAACATCATGCCAAGCATCGTTGATCAGCAACAAAAGGCATAAAAGACTGTGGAAGGTGAAAACAAAAGGCAAGACCCTGTACAGGGTCCTCCTGAAGTGTATGGTCTTCGAGCCTTGATTCAATTTCTTGTTTCTTAAGCCAAAAAGATAAAGATGTTGGTTTAGCGAATTGCCAAGACAGTTGCAAATTCCGAGCAGTCCCTCAAACAGCTTGAGCCACTGTGGACCTAAAACAGACGACCCAACTTGCGTTCAGCAAGTTGCTCGCTCTATCGGTCCAAGGAGCTGAAAGTCTCAAAGCAAGTCGCTTGGCTTTCGGCGTTTGGCGGTCCATCGTGTCGGTCATGAGTCATGACGGTCATGTGACAGAGTCATGTGACTTTTTGGCTTTGACAGGCACAACACAATATGTTAGAGCTTTCTTCCTTTTCTTTTTTCTTTGGTTTCTAATAGCAATGGCCTCCAACCTAGAAGCGATGGCCTGCAACCCATAATATGTATAATTTATGCATGATGCATTTGACATGTCTCAAGGTGTGTCGGTATATTGGGCCAACCTCGCGGGTTATGATAGTGTTCACCAGCATCTCACAGATATGCTGGCATCAGCTGCTGAAATGTATTTGTGCAGGTCATGGTGGAGGCATATACGTGGTGGAATTGTATCGCCAGATCGAAGGCAATGTGACTATTGAAAACTGCTCGGCTGAAGGCTGGGACAGACTAGGGCACACTTTGGTCAGTTGCAACTACCAGGATCTTTCTGCGCAAGCTGGTGTGATGCTGAAGAACTCGAACCCTGTCTACTACTGCCATGATTATTGAATGCGATATCCCTCCGACTCACTAGCATGGAGCTGGAACATGTTAGGAAGACTATATAGTCAAGTCAGAATATGATCAATTGACATGGCTGAATGCTGGACCACCCCTCGACAAAATGAAGTAACCGACACAGTAGGACACCGTAGAAGTACTACTACTACGACGACGACGACGACTACTACTACTACCACTACCACTACCACTACCACTACTAACTACTATAATACTGTACGAGTAGACAGTTCATTGCCACATTTGCCCTACGACTTTGCATTGTTCAAAGCCAGCGTGCCCCATGTTTCATAGCTAATCATGGCTCTAAGAATTCCAGGGTGCTTTCTCAAAATCCAGATCCAACCGCATCCCAATCCCAGCAGACCAGCCTGAACTGCTTTCCTGACGCGTGGGACTTGGTCTGCAACTCTGGACCCCAATAGTTCCACATCGCAAGATTCCAGAGGTCAACGCTTCTTCAAAAGCCCTCGACACCCCCAGGCTTCTTCACAAGCTTGACAAGCTAAAAAGCTTTGCTGTTCTTGCCCTGGTACTTCAGGCCATCACAAATCTTGATCTGTACAAACTTTGAAACTTTGAACCGATTGCTGGTGTACCGACACGTGCCTTGGATCCTGGGTGGACTCTGACTGCACTAATCTGAACTCAGAACGGCTCAATCCGCTCCCACACCTTGCTCTCAACAAGCACTGTATGTCCCACCAGAGCAGCAAAGATATCCTCATCTGTTTCAGCATCGGCAAAGGCCAGCTCTTCGGCCATGTTTTCGATTTAGATCCCTCCACTGACTTGCTCATGGAGACCTGTGACCAGTTGACACTCTCCGTTCTTTAAAAGGCCCGCTTTCCCCCCTACTACGCACAATCTAGGCCTACTTGACTAAGTTAGGGCTCAGTTAGCTCCTTGGTAGGATGCAGGATAGCTCACGCTTCTTCAAGGAAGCTCCTTGAAGAAGGGCTCACAATATTCATTTGGTTCCTAGATTTCAGGAAAGGTCAGGAAAATATTGTACTATCAAGTACAGCATGCTTTCTGGTCGATGCCAAACATTGACCAATTCTGCCGAACATTGACCAATTCTGGTCGCTTTGCAGATACAGAGTTCGTTATACTAGTCGAAGCCTGAGTTTGTTCTCGACAAAAAACACCAATAACTGAAGAATGTAACATGACTTAGTCCATCAAGACTGTTCAGGAACTCATCCTTAGACTTCAATGCGCTAAAATGTCCCGCTAACACTAAAGCAAAAAGCAGCGGAAAAGCAGACATAGTCTATGTCTGTGACATAGATGTCTATTTGTCCCTGCTTTCACTTGCCAAAGCCTTTGCTGACAAGCATTACACTGAACACCTCCGCCAGCTTTGATTTGATTCCCATCAAGAGCTCCGACCGCCTCGACAAAACCTCAAACACACCCGAAGTGTTCAAAAAAATCCGAGTATACAATCAAAAAGCACCAACTTAAAATGAAAGATGGATTCAGTATGATTCGATTCAATGGTCCACAGGGGCACAGGGACTGCAGAGCATATTCTTGAAGCTTTTCTGGTGAAGACAACACCGGGTGAGTGATGGGTATGAAGGGGAACTGATCTTGGGCAACCAACAACTCCTTCTCAAGGAGTGATCCAATAGACTGACATGTGTTGGAAATAATTCAGCAAGCATGGGACTTGGGGAAGCTGAGAAACCTTATCCCAGAACCCTTTTGAGTTGCATTCCCTTTGTTCAGGCTTGTTTCATCATTGATTGATTTTCTTCCACTTTTGAGCAAACAACAGTTGTTCAAAGTATACCGATTTGTTTTCCGTGCTTCAGGTGACGGTGGAGGTCTCTTTTCCAGTGAAGATATGATGCAGCATTCGGGCAGGTTACAAATACGGCAATGCCATGCCTTAGGAGAAGGAGGCACCAGCCGCGGCTCTTTGTCAAGCTGGCCAGAAAGCCTGGCATGGCTTGCATAACCTACACCTGAGCTTTGGGTTCAGTCTAGTTCCGACAGGATATATAGATGCTTGTTTCTCAAAGAGGGAGATATTTCATGATATGTCCTGATGCCGTGTCAAAACATTCATTCTGAACAGCCTTAGCATGATGCTTTGAGTTGGAGCAAACAGCTGCGAACAGGCAAGGGTGGTGGCATTTATGCTGAGAGGATCTACCAGAACAACGCAGAACTTCAGGTTAAAGAGTGCACTGGAGATCTTGGAGGCAAATTTATTGTTCAAAAACTCAGAGTGGCTTCAGGTTTGGTTTTCTATGGTTTTCTGAGTTCCAAAGATGTTTCAAGTTCAAGCTAATGAATTTAATATGGAAACGGCTGCAGGTGCCATGTTCATGGATGAATGGAAACAGCTGCATGAATGCAAGAAGTGCCCAAGCTTGACCCTTTTTGGTAATCTCCAAGCGTTGCCTCGACTCAAGGACCGAGAGATCTACTGCTATCTTCCAAGATTGTGTGGCATCCAGAGATGGTGGCGCAGTGTTCTCCCGAGGTTCCTTTTTGTGAATGATTTGCCCTTTCCTTCAACGCAAGCCTTCTGAAACTGGCCTTAGAGCATCTCAAGAATGAAGGCTGAGTCCTTATCGCTTGAACTTTGTAGATGTGTTCAGTCTTGCTTGTTTTTGCAATTGCTTGTGCCCTTCGGAAAGGCGATCTCAATTTGAGTGGGAAGATTGTGTTCAAAGGCTGCCGTGCAGAAGGCAAGCTCCCCAAGACTGGGCACTCCGCAATCTTTTTAGCGACTCCCTCCAAGAGAGAGGAACTTCCGAGACAGTCAGGGCGGCGGGCGCGAGCTTTACCCAGAGTGCTTGTGCCGCAGTTCTATGGGGAAATGGAATCGGAGAAGTCTGAACGCATTGCAAAGACTGCGAGGATGTCCAAAGACAAGGAGCCAAAATGGCGGCGACTATCCAAGAGTAGGAGTTGGCAAAATTTTTGCTTGAAAAAAAATAGGCAAAAGTAGAGCTTTCCTTCTAGAAAAGAGTAATAACTACAATTAGCACGTGGCAGAGAAGAGTAGCCAAAAGTAGCGGAGAACAATTCTTTTAGAGAGGAGATGAGAAAAGTGGCCCAGAGTAAGAGTAGAGCTTTCGACAGAAAAGTAGCCACAGATTTGCTTCACGGCTCACCATACCACATTATGCCATAGCACAAAGCAACACGTGATAGCTCACCACTTCACAAGCTGCTGCAATACACTTCACCACATCACAAACCATCACATCAGATATCATTAAGTGGTCCCGTCATCACACAATAAGTCACGACCCTTTTTCATCACACAAGCCACATTCATATAGTTTTGAAGCGGATGACACATACGCGGTCACCGTAGATCCTCATTCTCCATGGCGCAATTGACACTTCGGGGTGAAAGTGGTTGTCATGCATCACTATTACATAATTGCATAACTCTTGAAGAAAAACATTGACATCTGACATATTTCATGTGTGGAGAAGTGTGTGCCCTTGCTCCACGCATGTGATGTTGGTCTACGAGTCTACGCCGTTCCGACACAAAATGAAAGAGGTGAGCAAAACCCTACAATGAGCAGGGGAGGATACTTGAACGAGATTCGAAAACACAATTCTTGTCAAAGGTGTTTGTCAAAAAGCAGCATTCGATGTGTGAAGGTCGACATTCATTTCTCTTTGCACAGCTTTCAAGGCGGTCAAATTCAACCGCTTTTTAATCCAAAGCCTCCTTTCTGTCGATCAACGAGTCATTGTGTTCAAAGACACTTCACGCACTCCGAATCAACATGTGCGTTGCAACGACGTGTGAATTCTTACACCTCAAACTCCAAAGAATTTCCTTGCGGCCTTTGCATTAATTCGATTAGTTTCATTGTAAAGACTAAATGGCCATAAATGACCTAACAAAACAGAAGGATAGGCGATCGATGGCGATTTGCAGAGTTGTTCAAACTGCATAACCAATGGTTAATCTGGTTCAATCTTCTGGGGCATGAACTAAAGCAGATTTCAGCAGCTACTGCCCAAAAGAAAAACGTTGTCATAAAAGGTGCTAGTGAAGTCAAGAACGTAATGAAGTAAAACTTGAAACCGTTTCGACACGATGCACAAAGTCAAAGAAATTTTACAAAAGCAATAGTACAGTCCTGCTTGGCGCAGGCAGTGGAGGAGGGATACGAGTGCAATCAGCTCGGCTGAATGTAACTTCAGCAGTTACCTTCGATGAGTGCACTGCAGGCACCGCGCAGTTACTTCAGGTAACGAGCTCACATGGTGAGCACGGACAGATATCGCATGTTTTAGCTTTAGTTGCTCGTGGACAACACGGCCTAGTGTATGAAGTGCATGTGCTGAGCCTTGCAAAAGCGGTGGACTGTTCAAGTTGCCGATGGAAATAGCGCGGAACGCTTCGAGAAGCAAGCTTATTTTGTTGGAAAACAGCCAGGCCAAAGTGGCGGTGCTCTGTATACGAACGGTAGCGCTGAATTTCATGGGGGAGCTTTGTTCTGAAGCTGCTTTGGAGGACTGGGCCCATAGTTGTCGTATCTTGTCGTCATCGTTGTCGTGGAGGTGGTCGTGGTACTGGGGGTAACAGCACAAGCAGTAGAAATAGTAGTAGAATTAGAAGTGAGACTAGTGACTAAGCAGGATTTTACAGTAGGAGTAGCAGTGGAAGCAGAGGAAGAGTATAGTGGAAGTAACTGTTGTTGTTGTTGATGTTGTTGTCGTCGTCGTGGTGCAGTTACAGTTGTGTGTGTTATTTTTGTGGTTGACCCTTTAGCTCCTTTGTAAGTTATCAGTCTTGTACAAGCACCGGAATGCTCTAGAAGTTTGTTTGAGGAACCACTTATGATCCGTCCTGAAACATATGTTTTAAATATAGTGTGGCTGCTTTGCTGTAAGGTTTGTGGATGTACTGAAACATTTGAGTGAAGTGCATTTGTAACTCTCACCTGTGTGTGTCCTGCAACTTGTCCGTTCATCGAATTGTTGCGAATCGCTGGGTGATGGGCAACAACAGTTTCTTGGAGGAACTTCTGCTACTGTTGCAGTGGTGGGAAAGCTGGTATCGTCCCACATTGAGATTGTGGGCACTGAGACATTCAAACAACTTCGACAAGAGGTCAAGAGCATCGGGGATGTCACCATAACAGCCATGAGCTGCAACAAGATGTCGGAATGTCAACTGGAGGCAGATGTCGTTTCTTGTTTTCTTTGGACCTTCAGACAATTCTTTTTGTTTGGTCGACCTGTTGGGCCTGTTGAAGCTGACGCGCTGAGATGTTCTGTTTTTTAGCCCGCTCCTACTTAATTTAGTAGGCGCCTACTTAATTAAGTAATGGTGACTAGTTAGCTTCTAGTAGCTGGACAGGATAGCTCACGCGGGGGGAGCTTCCTTGAAGAAGCGCTCGCTCGCACTGATGATTGGTTGTTTGATTTTTAGGGAAACTTATCCAAGTGATGTACTTTGGGTGGAGTTTGGAGTTCAAACAGGGATGCAGTTCATCATGGTATGCAGACGTGGTGTAAGATCAGTGTCCAACCAAGCTACCCAATTGTGTAGGAAGATGTAGGAAGCCGTTATTGCTGATGGGCGTTTCCTTTATTTTGCACAGGTGGACAGGTAGATCATGCCAAGGCTGATCCAACTTCTAGCTGCTAGCTCCAAGTGCGGATATACCCACAACATAATTTGTAGCTGCTAGCTCCAAGCCAAGAGCAAGACTTGATACATTGAACTCTATTCCTTGTATCATTGTTTCTCACATTTTGCAGGCACCTCAAGTTTCTGTTCGAGATTTGTCCTGCCCCTGGGGCGCGGGGCGCGGAGAACGATCGTCCACCCGGTCCTCCATCGTAGGATGCAACTTGTCCTGGAACGCCGTACAAATGTTGAGTTTCATGTTGGGACGAGGACAACGAGGACCCACACTTTTTGTAGCGTCCTTGCTCCTAGTAGAGATGCCAGGAGCCCCCAGTAGCGTCCTTGCTCCTAGTAGCGATGCCAGGAGCCCCTGGTAGCGTCCTTGCTCCTAAGAGGTTTCAAAGAACATTGATGAGTTGTGAGGTTTCGAATGCCCTGCGGGCACGACCCGCTTGGTCGATGCTGTCAATGCCTTGTGCGAACAATGCCCAGAGAAGGCAGCCTTTGCAAAGTCCGATCGGTCAAGTTGAAACAAGTTGAGAGGGGGCAAGAAATGACCATTCAGGGGATCTTCAGGGCGGTCAGACAGCTGGAGCTGCGTAGTTGTTGCATGGTGTTGACGTTTGTTGTTTTCTTCTCATAAATAATTAACCAGTTGTTTTCGCTTGTAGCGGCGCAACATGTTCTCACATCATCGGATAAGATCCAGAAATTCTCGGCATCTCGTGGCACCTCGCCTTTGGGCTTTTGGGGGGTCTCAGTGGTCTTGCAAGATAAAATTGGATGCTTTCGCAGGCAGAGTGGTGCCTGTCCACAGGGTTGAAGATGCCGCTGGGAATGACGGCGCAGCGCCTAGATTCTCTTTCAGAATTTGTATTTAGAAGATCAGTGTAATTCGTTTGGCCATCTCTAGGCCTGGTGTTTGTATGTTAGACTTGCGGAAGAACCTTCCCCAAGTGACCAGTGGCTTGCCCCAGAAGTAAGGAGTGCAACTTTTGGGGTTCTGTCATGTTTTGTTCATGTTCATTGAGTGTTCATTGGGCTTTCGAGTTAATAAATAGCCAGCTACAGGTTAAGCTCTAGTGGCGGGTTTCTATCAAAAGGTTAGATTTGAGAATCTCAGCTGTAGGTCGATTGGTGGAATCTATCTTCGTCGACTTATTGTCCAAATCCTTCGGCTTGTCCTGGTGGTGAAATAAAGAGTTTGCCAGGCAGGCACGGCAGAGGAAACCAATTAAACTACGTAAAGCTCACATAGCAAAAGCAGGCAAATTCTGCAGGGAGCTTCCCGAACATGTTTGACCGCCCAATCTGTGTGGCAGATGTAAGCCTTGCAAGTTTGTTGTTGGGTCCTTGCAAGAGATTGAATAAGATTGTTGGAGTCTGACACATTGGAACTCTTGAGCATCATGCATGCGATGTGCTTTTTGTTCACATGAGTCAAATGAGATGTTGTTCTTCATCTTGTTTACGTTTCTGTTTATTTTGAGGTGTTGACCATTCAAAGCGATCGCAGATGGTGTTTAGTTCGATGTGCCGCACGGGGTATAAGGATGATGGGTGCCTCAGTTCAAAAAGTCAAGCTTCCCGGGCGTTTTTCCATGTTCTATCTACTTGAATGAGTTCAAGGTCAATGCAGGATTTTCCGATGAGCTTCCACTGTGCAAAATGTTCAAGCAAAGCCTGTCAAAGAAAAAAAACGGGATTGATACGAAGCTTTCGGTGACCTGTTGCGACTCCGTGAGATTGATGAGGTGCTGGAAGTGTTCCGAAAAGTATGGCACAGCTGACGGCAACCCGTTGAGTTGTGCTCCATGTTCTGAGACTTGCCATGTTCTGCTCCGTTGAAAAGAGAGTGGAGAAACACCTGTGAGTCGCAGACAGAACGAAGGAAATATGATCAAACTGTGTTTCAAACTTCAAGCAGGATCAAACTCAACAGGTCCAGCTGAGGCTCATGAGAATGCTTTGAGTTACCAAAGCATGAAGCCAGACGCGGAAGGTGAACCAACAAGTTTCCCTTTCAGATTGCTATCAGGTATCGCAGTGCACAATTTTGCGGTTTCATCGTGTGATGAAGAGCACAGACCCTTCAGAAGTTGTGACAAGGACTCTGTCTTTGGCTTGATTCGGGCACTGACGTACTACGTTGTGAAGGACAGCCGACAAGTGCTAGCGCTGAGCGGGGAGGCATGAGCAAATGCAACTGCATAATGTATTACATGAAGTGCGAAGAGTTCCTCTTAGTCACTGATATAGACGGTTTTTGGTCAAAGCTATTGCATTCCCTTCACTTTATTTTGTGTGTTTAGAGTTTCTCCAAACCAGGGCAACTGGCACCAATCCAATATTCATCCAATTCTAGGCTCCTAAATCTGCAGTGTCCTGAAACTCCGTAGAACGAAAGAGGATGACAACGGCGCAGACCAATAGTTTTGACTTATTCTGACTTTCCGAGATCATGTTCCTTTGCTTTGAACGCCTCATCATCTCATGCCATACTGGGCATTGACTATACTTCCTTGCTTGTCCTCTCCTGATAGAGAGCTGGGATGCGTTTTCCTGATTTGCGCAGATAGGATACATGGTTGTTCTTTTCAGCAGTCGCAAGCGCTTTGACAGCCACTGGTCAGAAGAGACTTGGCGCCAAGTGATACGCAGGTGTGTTCTCTTTCGATGCAGCAACCAAGCAGATTCGTATTTTGCAACATTGCCGACAAAGAATTGGTTTGCCCTCGATTGAATCCATTAAACTTTCTATAAATAACTAATAAATAAGAATAAATAACATCCTATGACCCCATGAGAATACGTCTTTGCTGCGAGCATATTGAGGATATCGGCGGATATCGAGTCATGTTCGCATTCTGATTGGTCAATGGGTGAATCGCCCCTACACGCTAGACCTGTCAAGGGTCTGATCGGAAGAGCCGTTTGACATTGCAAAAACACCAGTGAGAGATGCTGATACCTTCTGATGCCCTCTGTAGCATCAGACTTACAGAGAATGACGGATCCACTGACCCATGGAATCCACGAGCCCACCAGAGCCCAATTCTGCTCAGGAAACAAAGCTCAGTTCTGATCAATCAGCTCATGGCATTTGCCACCGTGTCCAGCATCGTGGTGTCACTTAGCTTCTATCCACGCAAGGTGTTGTAGCTTGGGCACGGTGTTTCCAAGCTCCATTTCCTACTACCAAGGTCTGCTGTGATGCAAACCGATACCTTCAAACAGCTGCATTACAACCTCCAGTGGTTCTTGCAATCTTCAGATTTGGTGGTAGGCTTCGCACAAGGGGGTGGTAGTGGCAGCAGCATATCCACCGATTGCTTGCTGAGGCAAGGGGGGTTGTTGCCAACTTCAAACTGCCCGTTGTTATCAGAGACGAAGACATGTCGGCAAAGACATTGCAGACGTTTCCAGATTCCGACCCCGATGTTAGCTACAAGATTCGATCAGCCTTTGCAATCAGTTAGGACGGAGACTCCAGGGACTGCCCGTCCATACCATTCCACACCCTGTAATTGCAGGCTTTGTCACACTTGGACTTTCGCTTCACTGCCACATTTGCTGCAAATTCGGATGATAATAATTGCATTAAAGCCATTTGTAAGCCCTTTTCAAGGTGACTCACCATGGTAAAGGCTCCATATGCGTAATTATGTGTAGCGGATCAAGATGTTTGTTAGCCAGATTTGTTCATATGCCCCCTGCTGTATTCAAAGATGCCATCATTGACGCAGGAAATGCAACAGCAAAAAAGCATTGTGCATTCTGAAAGCCACACTATTAGTGGCAGGCAATTTGGCCTTTCACCTGGGCTGATGACAATTCACATGGCTTCGAGCATTATACCTCTCATTTTGATGTTGATCCTGGCAGTTGTAAAGGAGCCATGGCCATGTTCCTTCATTCTAACAGATCTCTGGTGTTCTTGGCTCTTGTGGTTGCTGAACAAAAGCACAGACCCCGTCAGTGATTCTTTCAAGTTTAAAGCTTCATCCTGAACTTTGCAGGAGCCATTGATTTCAGTGGTGGTTGGGACAAACGTCTTCCTTCCTGGATTCACTTCTTTATTTGGGAACTATTTAATTGCCTTCCGGTTGAAGCCTTTCGACGAAGGTGGCGATTCTTGACAGAAGAAGGCAATCATTGATGCTCGCTGTGCCCATCTATATAGTACATAATTATAGAAATGTACATCAAAATTGCGAAACTCTATTCCTCCTCAGTGAGATTCTATAGCACTCGGGCATTGATGAGCTCAATGCCCTTATTATAGCAGTAGCTCAGTAGCCCTCCTACAGCCTAACTACAGACCCGTGAAGAGTGAAATGGACAAATATCAGCAATCTTGATTGAAAACGAAAACAATGACCAAGCGGTTAGACATCGCCGATCATTCTTGAGGATCTCTTGATGCCATTCATGCCGGGCTTTGCACTGGACTGGTTGGTCATCTCAGCTGCAATCCTGGTGTGCTTTGCCGTAGGAACTGGCAGTTGGTATCGCGTTGCCACTGAGCTGCAAACCGATCAGAATTGTGAGTCGGAACAGACCACGTCTTCGGTTGCAGAAGACATCGGCATAGTGGCAGCACAACTGCTCTACACGCTACCAAGCTCAAACCATGGTGTGTGATACTCGCACTTTGTGGTATGGATTGTCCTGCGCATTGTGTCATTGCAGCAGCCACGAGACTGTGTTGCGCAAGAATGTTGAATCAGTTTGCACCATTGATTCGCTATCATGCGCTACACAGGTTTGCCGAAATCCATTGTCATCACATTGCATTTTCTATCCTTCATGCTCTTGACTTTAGTCAATACTTACTGTATATGATTCACATCTACATGAGTTTGTGGGATTGACTTAGGAAGCTGCTTATGTACCCAGCTTTGGATGGTGTGGCAGAGTCACCTAAGGCACTATCCAAGAGTGATGAAGTGGAGATGCCGAGACATGTTCTTTATTTGAGCCTTTGCCATTTGTCTAGTTCTTGTTCTTGTTTCATCTGTTTTCTATGCTTTTCTGCATTCTTTGATTTGTCCTGGAGCCATTTGCTATATAAAAATATATTTGTTTGCCATGCTGTTCCACAATCGCAGTAGCCTTTTGACACCCAGGACTCAACCCTATAGGCCACAGTGCAGGGCTTGGGAGGCAGGGCAACTCCGACGAATTTAAAGCCACATAACAGAGATGACAGTCCAAGGATCAAGTACGGAGTCAATTGGGTTTCCTGCTTAAGGCTTCCTTCTTCCTAATTACAGTATATAGACTTAATTCTCTATGACGATATTTTGCTTGCACGTTAGGTGCCTTTCTCAAGAGTGTACTTGCGACTTCCAGTTCTGTTGCATGTTCCGTTTCTGGTCTTCAACGCTGACTGCTTTATTTGTGACTGGAAGCAGACCTTTCATTTGAAACCGCAGCAATGTTGGTGGTTGGCATTGCGGCTTCGCAGATCGAGCGGCTGGCCCGGAAGATGCTGCTCTCTTTGCTCACAGCGACGATACCAGTGACCTTTTCAGGGGCTTCAAAGCTTGAATAAGTGTTGCGTGTTTGGTTGTGCCATGCTGTTGGAGTAAGGATAAGCAAGATCTGGGGGTTTTCTTTGGATTTATATACTTTATAACAATATATGACGTATATTCCACTTCCATGACTGTTTGAGGGAGGATAGATGAATTCCAACAATTTCATGAAGTGCCTGCAGAGTGCTGGAGAACTGTTTCAAGTTGAAAAATTTGCTTTTGTCGATAGTAAAGGCCGGTGCTGACAGCTTGAGCAGATTGACGTAAGTCGAGCTGCTCGTTGAGGCCTTGCAGATGCAGGTTGTATCTGCTATTTTAATCATCTCGCTGACACTGCATTATCGCTGGTCGCCATACAAAGCACCTCGACGTTCATTAGTGTATTGAAGCCCGCAAAAGACCTGGCAGCGACAACCAACTAGCACCAGAAACAGGACCCAAAACCAGAAAATTATTGGCCGGCCATTTTCTCCAGCTGGAAATGCTTGAAGCAGTTGGCCAGCTGGCAACCTGTCTTGGGTTGAACCATACCCGAGAGATTCTTGATTGACAAAGGACTGGTCCGCATACTTTAGGATATATTTCATGCATTCCATTGTATTCATAACATATCTCTAGGATTCTCTAGGTTTGTGTATATAGCGACGGCCCGAAACTAAGAATGACTTTTGTGCCATTCCGTTTCAAAAAAAAAA
>CAXAMN010010624.1:119914-153874 GCA_963970005.1 Durusdinium trenchii | reverse complement strand
TTGGAGGCCACCGCTAGTAGATTGGAGGCCATTGCTTCTAGGTTGAAGGCCATCGCTGGTAGATCTCTTCTAGGCTTTTCAGATACAGGGTTTGTGTATATATATATATATGTGTGTAGTATATACATATAGCGAAGGTGCCATATAGCGGTATATGCATGGTAATTCAAAACAGCCCGTAAACTTAGAAGGTGCGCAGCAGGACCCCCCCTTCTAAATTTATCTACTGTTTTGAAGTGCCGAAAATGCTACCTTCTAAGTTCCGGGCCGTCGCTATATATATATATATACACATTGTAATTTGTAATATTTGCTGTCAAGGTGAACTTTTGGAACGATGTCGAGATCGGCTTGCTGACTACTGCAATTGTTCTTGCAAGTTTGACATCAACATTGCTACTAGGCTAGAGTATCAAAGTGGGTGTCATTACTACAGAGGACAGAACACCGGAAAGGGCAGGCACAAGCACAAGTATATTTCTACTTCCACACAAGTCGGTGTCTACTTTTTGCTTCATGCTTTTTGACCTTTGCTTTGTCCCGCATTCAACATCTACTTTGTTGCCCTGATCCTGTTTTATAAATCAATGCATATTCACACGTTCAAAAGAAGCACAACTCAGGTTGAGAATATGTTTTGCTTATGGAGCTGTCTTGGAAATCTTGTCTTGCGGGTAGCACAAGTGAAGAGTCTCAGCTCACATGCCTAGGATTGCAAATGACTTGCACTGGGCGCGATCCTTTATCACAGGGAGCATACTGATGACGCTCATCATCATGCTGGTGACAGTCCCTAGGCGCTAGGCTTGAGATGGTGACATTTATACCTGCTATAGGTATACGTGACGTCGGGTTGTAGGATTAATTGCCGATGAATCCAGATGCATTCTCATTACATTGCCGCCAGGCAAGGACAGTCTGTTTGGGGTTCAACAGTTCAGACACGTGATGGATAAGTTCGTATTCCTGACTGAGTTATTTCTATTCGCTGGTCATGCTAGATGTTCAATTTTTCGGAATGGTGGCGGATTCTCATCATGTTCCAGGGAGAAAAATGCCGCTGGGGACCCGGGGAGCTGTAGATTCTGTGCTTGTTTTTATATTTCTTGTGACTGGGCGCATCCAAAACCTATATACAAGGTAATTTGCGGCACCATGATTGTGCTTGTGATGATAAACCTGTATCGAGAGCGGCATCCTGCGGCAGAGACTGAACCTTTGGATAACTCTGAGATTCCAGTGGATGGTCACTTCAGTGAAGCCGGGAAAGAGTCCTGATGGACAAACAGTGTTCTCTATGTTTTCACGAATTCGTGCTTACTGTAAATGTTTGATTGACAGCACCGCCTGGCATAGATGCCATTGTACACCAAAGCAAAGCTCCGGCCATCCTCAGCGATGGCATTTCTCATTCTCACGAGTTTCCGACTTCGTCGAGCATTCAAAGTGTGTGTGTGTGTGTGTGTTTGTGTGTTGAGTGGTTGCTTTGAAATCTTGCCTTTGTCAACTGCAGCATGGTGGCCAGATGAGGTGCATAAGTGGCACGTGTGAAGAATACCAGAGATGGACAGCCGGTGATCGCTCTTTTGGCTTGGCTTAGGTGGTGGTTTTAGACATGCTTGAGCAAAAGAGAGGATGCCTTCCATTCCATGCTGGCTGTTAAGATTTTTGGAACTCCCATTGGCTTCGGTCCAGCAATGTCCAGCAGAGAAGTAAATAAGCCTGTTGTTTCAACATTGAAAGAAGAATTGCCTACAAAACCAAAATAGCCAACTGCAATGGGTGTTGGCTGTTAGTAGCTCTAGGAACAAAACAGTGGGACGATGTAGAAGTCGCAATGTTTCCACGCCATGGCTGCAGCTGTGGAATCGCCACACACCCAGAGCTCGGCTGTCCTTGGGGCGAGCAGCTTTTGTTCCACAGATATGTTCTTCCTGCAGAGCAGCGCTCTATTTTCATGAGGAAGGGATGGACGAGTGTTGAAATGGGAGGACGAGTTGGGTGCAAAGGGAGCTCCTGGGATCCCTTTGGAATGATGTCAGGACAATTATGGATGGACATTTCTGAGTCTTCGGCTGAACTATGGTTGCAGTTATATTCTTACAGATTGCAGTTCCGCCAAGGCCGAGACCGCCTCCAAATCTAAATCGCTCAGGTACGCGGGAGCATTCTCCTTGTTTCTAGGTGAGCTGTGAGAAGAAGGGGGGTAACGATGCAGATGCTTGAGCGCAGATTGGGCGAATGAAATCAGAAGAAAAACAATATAGGCCACCTCAAGAAATTGAAAGGCCGAGAAAGGGGGTTACGCAATACATAGGTGACCCAGAAGGATAATCAGTTGAGAGATGTTGAGACGAAATGGGTGAATCAACGAGGCTGGATCATTCGTTTGGTTGATCTTGGCACAGAATGCAATAGGGCCAGTGGACAAGGTGTTGTTTGCTCTTCAGTACACAGAAGCATTGGCCAAACTTGTCACAAAACAATGCAGCTCCTCATGCTATACAAGTCAACTTGCCGATGTGGCCATTGCCGCACTGGGGAGGCTATCCACCGCCGTGGCCCGTTGCACCAGCGCTAGTCCGGTAGCCGGAAGAGTGAGCTCATCGGAGAACGTCGAACGGGCGAAGTGCAAGTTGCCACTGCATGTTGCTTTGGTACATTGCACAACAGGTAATGTTTGTTTAGTAAACAAACAGCAGATATTGGCGGCATGGATATGTTTGGTGTTGTCACGGGCATAGATCCAGGCAAGAGCTGGTAGTTGCTAGTCAGAAACTCTAATAGTGAGAGATTCGCGGTGTACAAACTATATCCATGTTGTCATCACTGGTTTTGCCAAAAAGGATTATTATTAGCACCGTCAAATGCACGGGTGTTTTTGCGCACACTGAATTTGTTGTGGCTTTGGATGCTTTGAAGGAACTGACGGCATTAAGTGAAGTACATAGCGAAAAGACATGTACAGGAGCTAGGAACTAATCAGGAACTAGGAACTAGTGTATGTGGGGCATATGCGTTTGGATATGTCCCAGTCCTTGAAGGTTGAACAAATGGAAGAGTTTGGCGCAAGAACATGCTGCAGCATTTTGTATTCTTTCTTATTTCTTGAAGAAGAAGAAGAAGAAGAAGAAGCAGCTCTGGGGGGTCATAACACATCAATAATTTCTTCGTGTTGATATGACTTGTTTCAAATCCTATACAGTGGTTTTCGAGTTTTTGTCCATCGCGCCTTGGGATACCATGCCTTAGGCATTTTGGGAGCCTGTCGCAGAGCCACAAGCGGGGCCTTCTGCAGTCGATACTAGCGCGAGCGCCAGTGGAATAAAGTGCAGCAGGTTGTTTTGGGTTCCTGGGGAACTCAACTGTACTAGTAACAAGACGCTACTAGGTGGAGGCCATCGCTATTAGGTTGGAGGCCATTACATTGTAAGGTGTTTTTTTTGTCAAAGGCTTTTCAATGTGGTTGCTTGATTTTAGGCAGGTTCAAAAACGACTGGTCTAGTAAATCAACTGGACATAGCTGGACGACAATGTGGCCCGAAAGCAATGTAATTTTACGGTACGTCATGATATGTTCTTGTGGACTTCCAATGAAACACCAGCGCAGGGACACGTAGCGCTCCACCACCGGCAGGATCACACCACTTGCACTCGGAAAAAATTTAGATCTGCGATGCGCAAATCGAGCGCGATGTAAATGTAACACAAAGGCAACGCGATGTACAGTACGTGCAACACAATGTACCGCTACCCTTTTTTTGGAACAAACCCTTCCCGCTGTATTCGGGGCATGAAACAAGAAAACATTGAAGAGCAATTCGTGGTGCTTCTTGTTTTGGTTTGTGCACCGAATGCGAAGTTCTGACTTCCAAGGCCAACTCTTGGCCTCAGCACAGGCAGAGGCTGATGGCATTTGCCAAGAGATTCGGAGCGGAACTTGGGGGCTTGTGGGATTGTCCTTCAAAGCCTGAGACGGTACACGTTTGAAGAGCACTTGAGAGGGCATAACGATTATAAATTAAAATCATATTATAACAGTATAAGAGGAAAAGTGACAGCACCGCACATAATAATTCATTCATGCACATATGTATCATATCTATATATTATATATGTGTGTGTTTGTCTCCCCCGCGAAGACAACGAGGAGTGTTAGGAGTGTTGTGTTGTAGTATCTTTGTTTGTGTCTAGAAGTCAATGTTTGTACCAGGCATGAAAACCATAACAAAACTGACAGCAGCGAGCACACCTGTAGACAATTGCCCACAAATGTATATAGTTATATAATTAGTGTTTTGCAAGTTCCACACAGTACAAACGCATGCAGTGCACACGAATGTAGACTGCACATGTTGCACTTGGTCAAAGCACTGCAAAACGATAAGAAAGTAAGATCAGGCCAACAGTCAACGTGGTAAAGGGAAAGGTGACATTGCTTCACGATCATGGTTGGTTTTGAATTCAAGGTGCTGTGATTTGGCATTTGGCGCAAAGAAGCGCTTGGGTTTCGGAACACTTTTAGGAAGACGAGCCGTTATGTGTTCACTCCAATTGATGTTTGTCCCATTTCGTGGTGAAGGGTTGAGGCAGATGTTCCATTTTCCAAGGCGCCTGGCACGACCTCACCTTGCAGGGCCCAGCGCCGCTTGGATATTGAAGGAATTCGGAATTCTGTCCAAACTCGAAAAAGCTCCCATGAACACCACCCTTGCGATACTCGGCCACTCTCCGGTGCAGTTACAGCTCAAATCAGTTGGTTGGCAGTGAAGCTGGGTTTGTGCAAGCGTTCTGTCCAGTGTTGAGAGATTGGGAGATATTTTGAGCACTCTTGCCTCAGGCTGCCAGCGAAAGGAGAGGGATTGCATTCTGTGAGAGTCAAGAAGATGGTATCACGATACGTAGCGGTTCTCCATGAGCAGTTGTTCAGTTCTGTTCAAGACTCTAGATTATTTTTGAACATCTTTAAACTGTAAAGCTAAACTCAAGGCATGTTCATGACCGAACAAGATGGAGCTCATTCATGTGTCCGGTGAGGGCATGATTATGCCTGAGAAGCATGTATAGTATAGGCAACAGTATTTTACACCGCTTGCAAGGTTGACAACAAACATGCAGACAGTTTGCAGACCCCCTTCTGACAACTTGTGCTTTTTGTTAGGACCCGCAAGGCATACCTTATGGAGCTGGACCAGGCTGGGGAAAGTCAGCGGTTTTAGGCAGATTGTTTCAAATGCAAATCAGGTTAACGCCGAAACAATGTTTTCTTTGCGGGCGTTTAATTTAATTAAACGGCCAGGCAGAAGAAATCTACCAGACGGTCGAGAGAGAGTGCGGGCCAAAACTTGTGTCACAGCAGAACAAGACATGTATAGATATTGCCAGATATTTGTTTCTTCATTGGTGCAGTCTTAGCACACCTCATTGACTACTTTGCAAGTCTAAGGCTTGTTCGTTTGCAGAGGCACCACCAGGACCAAGTGGTGCAGACGATCAGTATTCGAAAGACAAAGAGTTGGTTTGATCTTTGTGCAATCGCAGCTTTTGGGCATATATAATTCTGCATTCTGCATAATAACTTCCTTCAGCTGCCGTTTGTCAGCTTTTGTGAGGAGCTGCTTCAGCGCTCAGAAATGGAGCGTGGATTGCGAGGAGAAGCAGAACGCGCCCAGCAGGCCAAATCAATCAAACAAACTGCATGCTTGCTGCTGCTGCTGCTGCCGCCGCCGCCAATCAGCAATTTGGCCAGGGGTTCCATCAAGCATGGCCACTTTTTATATACAACAAGTCAGCTATTGAAAGAAAAAGCACTTGAAATGAGTTTTGCCAGCAGGGTGTAGCACATCATGTGGGTCAGTCATACTGCTTTTGGACATACGAGCTTCTTGTTCGGGAAATGATACCTTCGGTTGGAATGCAGCTTTCCCTGACGTTGCCTAAGTGATCAGAAGGCATGTGATCCATGAGACATTTGACTAGCTCATGATTCTTCGAGAGCTTGAAATTAAGACTCCAACATCTGAATAGGTCAAGAAAGGTGAGTGTCTCGAAAAGGCGTTTCTTGGCTTTGCCGCCCGCCATTGTCAGAAAAGCACGCAGAAACCCACATGCAGCAGCATGCCAGGATGGCCAATCCTGGTATCCCGTGTTTGGACCAGCTTCGTTGGGCGTGTTCATCCGAACGCGCTACGCACCCCTGCTACAAAAATTTGGAACAAGGTTTGCCAAAGGAAAGCCAATGACTCCAAGGTTTCAACCACACAAACACACAGAGAGAGAGAGAGAGAGAGAATTGAGATCAATGGGCAGAGGATACCTTCAAACAAATTTGCATTCTTCGGGCTAATGTGCTGAAAATTGGAAAGGGTGACAAAGCACCACATAGTAGTTCTACTCAACAAACTGCAACTTAACCAAAGAGGCGCAGAAAGGATTTCAAGCGCCCAAATGTTCAGCGATTTCGGCACTTCCCTCAATACGCCCTGTAGCTATGGAGGAGAGATCTTGGATGTCGCAAACGGGGCCCAGAACGCTGCGTACGCTACTTTGTTTTTGTTTCTGGTGGACATGACTGAGAAACCTGTTTTGTGCTCGGCTCCCATGCCCTCAGTGCAAGGCTGCCATCCGGGAGCAACGAGAGGTGCTGCGCAATGTGCAAGAAAGTGAGGGACCCAGACAGACTCAGAGAAGGGCTTCAGTGGAACCGCAGAAGTTGGGTCTGGACGAATTGCGAAGCCTGCCATCACAACAGGGATCGGGGAGTCAGAGTCAGAGAGTAAAACACATGTAACATGCGTTCTGGATGTGTTGCATGTGAAAGAATACAAAAATAGAACGTAGTGGATATGTTTTTGTGTTTGAAGACCACAAGAGGCCACTTGCATGTGTTGCCGCAGTGTTACCATTCCGTTCGTAGTGGTCAAAGTTTCTACGCAACCCAAATTCACTAACTATTGGGGATTTGCACTCATGCAACAAGAAGGCTCTCCCAAGGCGCCTTGCAGTGCAAGCTGTTCCTTTCTACAATATGTTTTTGGGGGCCGTAAGGACTGCAAGCGGCCAACAACCTGCAAGAAGAGCAGGATAAGGCAGAGATTGATCGAAATTTTGTACAGTAAAGGCTTCTTGCGGAAAATTGCAGCTTCCGTGATAGGGGTCACAGCTACTCTATTCCTGCGGGAACAGACAATCGCGTCAGTGATGGTGATCCCTTCCTCCAGAACAATTTGCTTGGCTTATGCAGCTTGGCCACCCATGTCATTCATTCTTTGGACACCAGACACAAGGCACGGGAGGAGGCCGAAGAGGCGCGTGATGCAGCTGAGGCTTCTTTAGGCTCGGCCAAGCAGCTTTCGTTGACATGCAAAATAACAATCAAAAATACGTTTAGATAGTCAACTTGGGTGTATTTTCAACTCCAACAAACAGATATTCTGCGTCCTTTGTGGTATGTTTGGACTAATTAATATATTTATATAAGATCCTTCACATTGGTCATGCTCACGCAGAATTGTCACGCATGCCGCAGCTGCCGCATGCAGTTGTCTTTAAAGAAATTCCTTTTTCGCTCAACGCCTGCAGTGTCTGCTCTTCAGGTCGACTGGGTCTCGAGCTGGTCCGCTTGCAGTCCAGAGAGGCCATGTTGCTGGAGGAGTGTGCCCGATGACCCAGACCGTGTTGAGATTTGGACAAAAACTGGTCATTCCATGTAGTCCATAAATTTAGTAGTCTCATGTAAGTCTCCAGGTTCCATCACAAAATGGAAGCATTCACAGTTCCTTGTTTCTGAAACTTACTTAAAAGTCCTTGAGATCTGAGCGGGCTGCAAGGAGTGCTTTCGTGTTTTATGATAAAACAGGGCGAAGAAAATGCAAAAACAATAATGTTTCTTAGGTCTAGTAGCAATTCGCAGCGGAAGAGATCCAGCGCTAGAATCCAGTGCGATCAACTCTCCATCACTTGGCACAGTACCTTGTGTTGCACTTCAGGCAGCCCGGAGATCTTCTGAAGAAGCTCGAGCCAAACAGGGCCAGGCACCAGTCTCTCATGATGGCAGAAGGAAGTTTGAACATGTTGCACCCGTCCGCACCAAGGCTTGACTTTTCCAATGAACAATGCCGGACTAGGTTCAACTCTCCGAGACATTGGGAAACTAGCCTCTCATGCCTCTCATGGGCACTAAGATGTACTATTTACATATTATGAAGCATACCGCATAACATAGAATGACACGAAAACAAAGGAAACCTACTAATCTGATGCTCAAACGCCTTGTATAATCCGCTCAGGAGCTGCGCATGTTGCGGCAGTCTGCTGCGTCAGAGCGGCAGCGCCGAGAAGAAGCAGAGGTTGGGGGAGAAGGTCAAAAGAAACTACACAGGGAACTAAGGAAAACGAGTAACAAGGACGCTACTAGGGGCTCCTGGCCTTACTACTAGGAGCAAAGACGCTACTAGGGGGCTCCTGGCATCGCTACTAGGAGCAAGGACGCTACTAGGAACTTTCGTATTGAACACTTTGGCCCAAGGCCTTGGGACGTGAACGTCTTGATGATATGCGGCCGGGGGCCTGCATCAGATTTGCTTCTTTCCGGCAGTCTGTGGGCAGAGCCAAGGACAAAGCTCAAGGAATGGAACACTGATACAGCAAGCTTACCTTTCCCAAACTCAAACGCAATTGTCATCTAACAGTCTATAATACATTTGGTCAACTAAATACGCGTGTCAACTTTCTTTGAAGGTTCTTGGTACTGGAATGCATTCAATCGATGTTGATACAGTTTGATGAATTAATTAATCAATCAATTGCAACAATCTACATTTGTCGATTAATCCTCCTTTCTGCAAATCTGTGTTTTCCTGTGTTTCAAGTGTCATCCTGCCTTTTTCTCGACGACCGATGGTCTTCTGAGCATGAGTTCACTGAGGCGGGAGTTCACAAAGACGCGACAAGAATTAGAGGAGCTCCGAGAAGAGCAGTACCTTGGCAATCTTGGCAGAAGCTGCCAAGCAGCTAATGATCAGGTCTCTCGGCACAAAACATACTCACATTTATGCCAATACCGTCACATACTGTATCCTTTTTGGTCTTCTCAATGGCTCAGTTGCTCGATGCACGATCCGTTTGTGACAGTGTGCTTGCTCAATATCGCCTGCAGCCCTGTCTACACCATGGGCCCTCTAAAGTCCCTAGATGGTGCCACTGCGGGAGCCTTTTGACACTTGTATCAACCCGCTCCAAACCATCAACGCCCTACACCACCCAGGCGAGCCCAGGCTTTACAAACTCTACTCCAAAGCACGCATATTTGACACCGTGACTATCCGTGACTCCTGGAGACTATTGAGATTCGTTAGTAGTTCCATGTTCAACCGCTGGACCAGAATTGTTCAAACAACTCATACATTCGAACGGCCTGCCATGCTGCAGTGAAGAATTGCAGACCCCAATACGTTGCTTTGCACGGTCTATTCTATCTCTTCGACGGATGAAAGCACGAAGTTCTACTGTAGAATAGGAATACTGAGTAATACTATTCTTTTCTAGAAAGCACATTTTTCCATTTAACACCCCAACTTGAGAACTCGTTTTGCTTTCAGACAAACATGAGTTTTTTGGTGTTGATAGTATGCGACGTCTTTGTGGACAAGAATCTAGTTGAAACCCTCAAGTCCCTGTGGCTTGCTCCCACTTTGAAAATACAAGTGCTTTAAGGATGTTAAAGGTAGCTTGTATAGGTGCGAGCCAAGATCCAGATTTAGGAGTTGCCGCCAGGCGCAGCAGCCAAGAGAAGTGGCGAAAGCAAAGAGCGTTGGAGCGCGAGAATCGACAGCTCCGGGACGGGCAATGGCAAAACCACACTGTTTGGCTGTCAAGAGCAGAATAACAAGTAAGTTCTAGCATGTCAATGCCCTGCACGAGTATGTGAAATTTGGAAGGGACTGTGAGCTTCCAGAGCAAGTTCATGTAGTTAATACGTTTTGGTGGAGCATGTCATGCTTGGATGCTCTGTGCATCTCGCTGCACAGGAGAGACAGCTGCAGTACCAAACAGCCGAAGGAGATGCAAGAAGTTACTTTGACAACTCATAGGGGCTAGGGGCAGCATGGACAGAGCATTGAAGGAGAGTGTGGAAATGTGTGGAAGCCGTGTTAAGCTTGAAACTGCACGGCTTAAAGTCGCACCTAGCATCCTGTGCTGAACTGGTTGTCAAGCACAACTATACCTGACACATACTGTACAGTACCCTTGTGTAGCAAGCGTTGCTTGGCACTTCGACGGTAAGCCATCCTCATCCGCTGTGTCGAGGTCTTCGTGTCGAGCTGCAGGATGCCTTGGCGAAAGGCGATGGCACCGAGAGACCGCGTTGAGAGACGGCAAAGACCGAGACGAATTTGAGAAACCGAGAAGACTGAGAAGACAAAGTCTTTCTTTGCCCATCGTTGTTCCAGTGTCGTGTGACAAGCACAAATGATAATGTTCAGATTCAGGTCATGAAAATCTGGGACATCACTCACATCACTCACTCAAGACTGTGACTACAGAATCACTTTCGATGTTGACTTACATTTGCCCTTGGATAGAGCACTAGTCACGTTGCATGCAGATGCTCTTTGTATGTTTTTGTGGACTCAGTTTTGACCTATTGGAAGGCGAACACTACCACGTCAGACCAATGCTGTGTGACAAGAATTGCATGGTGGTTCAAGCAAGCATGGAGCTAATTCATGATTGCAAATTGTCATATGTTGTCATAAGTATCGCATATTAGTGTGTGGTTACCATCAATTATAAACCCACGAGTGCTAAAGATGAACGATTCTTTCCCACCGTATCGTATCGGAGGTTTCAGAGATCGCCTCCATGATTTGTCCAGTATATCTTATCAAAGCAGGAGCAAAATTAAAAGTTTCCAAGGGTGTTTCTTGGAACTGCTCTGTGTCGCGAACACTAAACACCTGCCAGCGCGCCATGAAATTCGGCCAGAACCTGTGGCGGATGCTTCCTAGTGCCCTGACGACCCAACATTTTTTTACTAATCGTGCAGCATGGATGTTTGAAAGGGCCAGGAGTGTATTCAAAAGCGGCAAAACCAGGCTACTCAAAGGAGCCGCTTTCATCAAATTTTCTTACAACAAGGATCGTCGGTCTCAAGGCGGGACCAGCTTGGTATGTGCTTTGAGGCGGTGTGCCGCAGCTTCGGGAGCAGCTGGCCCGTCGTCCCTGGCGACTAGAGGTAGAACATCGGCAGGCGGCCTGGCAAAGCAAAGTATCGAGCCATATCAAACCAATAAGACCTCGAACCATCAAACCTTTCAAGAACCCTTTGAGGCTCTTCATGTTGTTTCTACAAATGTGCCGTAGTTGCTTTATCCAGGACGTTTGGTGGCCTTTATAGCCGTGACATGCCATATGCTCGGCAGTTGCAAAATAGTTCTTTCTCACAGATCCACAAGTCTAAGATTTCGCAAAAAAAAAAAAGGAATTCCACATGCATATGGTGCAAATCCAGGCGTTGGAAGTTCGGCTTGGCATGTCCACTGTGGCAGGCTTAGTTTGTTTGAATCAAAGGAACTTGCAGCAATCTTCAGCAAAGCTTTCACAGAATCATCGGAGATGCTGTTGATCAAATCATGCAAACCTGCACCATGAAGTTTGTTCACTGCAAAGCCGTTAGGCTCAGCTGTTGCCGTTTCTCTCCTCCCGACTTGGGGATGGTGATGTTGCTGTGGGGCTTGCCAAGAGCGGCCGCACCTTCTTAGGCACTGTGGGCTGTGATATTTGTCAACAAAAGACCGTGTTCTCTGTTATTTTTGCTCAAACAAAAGTATTCTATTGTTATGAAGGTCCTCGACGCCTTCGAGATTCGATATGCTTCTTGCTGAAACCTTTAACCATAAAGCGCAACCAGCCATCATCAGCCATCGTTGTTATGCGTTTCTCATGTCTCATTCTGTCTTTGTCGGAGGCCCTGCCCTTGAGCTGGGTGATCGGAAACTAGAGGCCACACAGACTTTGGTGGCACAGATGTTTGTTGCTGGCGAGGCCGCAACGTGCAAACGTGCGATGTTTTCTTGAATTTGCTGTGAAGAAAAGAGAACTGTGACTACTGTGAACGGTGTGAGCCTGCACACGCATTAGCTGCCAGCGGCGAATTTGTTATTCACAGATGAAGAGTCCGTTTGGAGCCGAATCCTCCCTCAGATCCAGCCTTTCAAGAAACGGAGAGATGTCCGTCGACGCTCTTGAATTAACAACTATTAAATTACATCATTTGTATTCATGCATGTAGATACTGATACTGTGATCCAAAACTATAGTTCAAGATCTTTCTTTGGAATCTTGGAAGCAACATTGACTCCAACAAGAGTCAGATGACTCAGAAGTGCATTGTTTGCCAGTGAGGTGCTTGAGGCCTTCAGTTGCAGCACCCCGCCCGTCGGGGCGTCTCGACAGCTCCTGCGGCAACTCTGGAACTTCCAGGAGCTTCGCTGGTTCGGAGGACTGTCATAAGTTGATTTGTCATCAAGATATAGCAAGAGGTGGAACGACCTGAGCAATTCACAATCTAATCTAATGCCTTTTAGTTTCGCGCCTGTAGAGAAGGCCGGGTGTGCTCAGCTTGCGCTCCGTCTTAGCCAGGAAATGCGCATTCCTTCGATGGCCTTTTGCGCCCAGATGACCAGCTGTTGGTGGATGTGATCGGTGCAGGCAAGCACCCAAGGAACTCAGCCCTCACAGCACACTCCCAAACTAAATTGCTTATCCAAAGAAACAGGCTTTGCTGTGTTGGTGTCATTTGACCATGCAGACAGTCGGACAAAGTAATATATGAATTGTCGAAACAGAAAACCGAAGACATTGATTGCAAGAGGGTGTGGATATGAATCTAAGAAAGACATAAGCAAAGCGCCCGACTCAAGAGGGCTTGTCGTACACCAATATGTGCATTGGTTTGTTGCTTGGTGTTGCTTGCGTGTCCAATTGATCATTTGCAGCCCACTTCCACTCAACGAGTATAGAGTATAGAGGGGCACGCCAAGAACATATTAGCCATGGGTTTAAATTGATTAATGAGTACATATGAGTACATGGCAATCGTGTGTTAGGAGTGCAACAAGGCACCTTACACCGAATTGCTCAGCTATCAGTTGCCGTTTGCTTGCCATGAAGATGTCCTTTCGACTGGTTTGATGGGTTGCGGGAGTTCCGTGCCAAAAGCCAAAGTCTATCGAGAAAACGAGGAAGACAAAGAACCGACTCCAGTGGAAGAGGTTCGAGTCCAAACGGTCGGCCTGGACGACCGGGTCGACGTCCCTCTACTTCATGACGCGTCTGTATCCCATGCCGGAAGTTTCGAGAGTGGCTGGATGGTGGAGATGTCCCCTGAAACCTGGGAGGCCTGCAATCATTCTGAGCGACACAGAATACTACAGTAATCATTGTAGTCTACAATCTTCTGCATTAAGATCTTTGTTATATATTCTTACTTCTTACCATCACTTGATTATTCATGATCAATTTTCGAGCTTTTCCTTCATCACAGGCTCTCCCTGCAGATGTGGATGAGACCCTGACGGAGGCATACTATAGTGGTCAGCCTGTAGCTCTCTACACCGTGCGAGGTGCACGCCCAAGCGAGGACATGGGATCTAGATTGAAACTGATTAAAGTCATTCACCAACTTGATGGACAACTATGGTCACAAAGATATGAAATATGGGAACTTGCAGACATGTTTGCACCCCAAAGCTTGCACAGGGCAAAGGCAGTATGACATTCAGGTGCCTGAGTCGACTCCTTCCAATAGACCTGTAGACCACAAACTAACATAAGCTAACCTGTGTTTCCAAATGCCGTTCACTCATGCATGCATGCAACACCCTGCGTTTCTTTGAGACTTTTGCAAGGATGTGAGCTATGACGTAGACTTCCGTCAGCTCATGCGAACCACTCGCAGTACTGGACAGCAGCACCGTCTACGCTATGTACCTCACCCGTCTGCCAATGCATCAAAGCTTGCGAGCACAGCCAGTGCCAGTGCTGGTAGAACGCAGTACCAGTGGGAAACAGGGCTTAAGAGGCAGCGCGTTGCTTTCTCGAAACTTTTGGCGCTCATGTTACGTTTTAAGTTTAGAGATAAAGACTTTGGCAACCAAAGTATATCACGCAAGAACACGACGTGCAAGGGTACAAACGGCAACCATCAAAAAGATGCACAGACTCGGCAATTGTGGCACAGGCCCAACAATGGACCTGCTCATTTCATTCTTGCCAATAGGATGGTGCTGGTTGTTTTTCATCCTTCATGGCCTTGAATCATAGTATGGATTCTTCAAGGGTAGAACTCATATGGTCCAGCCCTTGTATATAGATTGCCGTATGTTTTTGCGTCGCTTTGTAGTTCAGAACAGCCGTGCCAAGTTCGCACACTCCAAAGCACTCTCCCACATCTTGAGCTTGAGCTGACAAGCAGCAACAGACATTGCGGTGCAGCCCACATTGAAGCAACACGTAAGACTCTCGATCGCCTCTTGTTCAATCAGTACTAATTCAAAAGTAGCATGGGCTAATAGCACGGAGAACAACATTCACTATTCATTAATATATTTGTGATCTGCACATAATTTCCCCCACCTCACCCCCACCCCGCAAGTTGTCACAAGCACATAACTTGCATGGCAGGTCAATGGTGTAGCATGTGATCTGAACATTATGGTCCCACCCCACTCCATGCATCACAGCCGGAAAGGCAGAGTGCGACTACGAAACCACGAAGCGTGTGCGACATGTTCAGCCCATGTTGGACTTCTGGTGACTGTGACATGTTTACCAGGCAGAAAACAAGAAATTCGGAATACAAGAGAGAAGCTGAGGAATACTAAACGGACAAGGACATGAAAGGATGGGGCAGAACAGTTGCAACAATACAACAAGTAAAAGTTTAGTAAATTAGAAGAGGCCAGGAAATGGACAATATAAGAAAGACAAAAAGAAGAAAAAGTTGGAAAGTAAAAGATAAAGACTGTGACGGCGCCACCCGTGCATTTTGTTTGCAAATATGCCCATCATGTTTCACCCCAAGGATCATTCAAGTCTAGCCGCACATCATCAAATAAGTAATTGTATGCTGTGTTCTTTGTTTGCTTTTTTTTGCGTGCCTTCTTGTGCGATTTGCCATTTGGCTACGTGGCACTGCAAAAGCCACTGAAACAGACCACTGTCTCTAGTGCTCCTTTGTGTGAGCCAATATGAGCCGATGAGCCAAGGAACTCAAGAATGGTGCATGGGCGGACTTTGAAGAAGCTGGCATCAATCGAAGCTAGAGTACTTTTCCAATTGTTTGAACTGCGTCAACAAATACTATAAAGGATATATGTGATTCCATCTAAAGAAGAAGGGACCTGTTTCACACGAGCTTTTCAAGTGCAAACAAGCGAACTGTCTTCACATCCAAGGGCTTAGTGATGATGTTGGAATGATAGTGAGAAACTTGCACCATGATTTCCTTTGACCTTGGCACCATGTGGTTCGAAACTAGGATCCTGAGCCCTTACCCGTTTTTCACCTTGCGGTGTGCGGAAACATGTTTGCGCTTTGAGCTTTCGTTCGAGCGTTGTCGAGTTGGCACCGGAGCTTGGCTTGGTGCTTTTGGCGGCCGTGAAGGCCCCGGCATTTCGATGCCCATCCCTTTCAGGGTTGCTGACCCGGACGACCTCGAGGTTGCCTCCCGCCTGTCGGACTACGACTTCGACTATGACTTCGAAGGTCTCGATGGTGGTGATGGCGGCGATTCGCCATGGTCGGATCCCTGGTCGGAGCCTCAAGCACCAAGAACACCGATCCAGGACACGAAGGATGATGATGAGCCCACACCATGGCGCTGTTTGCGTTGTGATGGCCAGCGGTTCTCTCCCTCGGAGGGCCACAGCGGTTGGATTTGTTTGACGTGCTCCCACGACGAGTTCTACCGGGTCGACAGGCCTACCAAGAAGGTGAACCCCTCTGGCACCTGGGTTTTTGTTCCCACCTCACCTGGCAGGGAGTCCAAGGCCCAGAAGAGACGCCGCAGGAGGACCAAGCATGGAGGCCCACCGGACGGAGACGAAGGAGATCTATATGAAGAACAAGCCGAATCTGAAAGACTCACTCATGACCCAGTGGTTGAACCTGAGCCACAGGATGCAGGACGCCAGCTTGGTGGTTATGGACGAGGCCCACGACGAGCTCTTCCAGGAACACCTGTTCGAGGTTCCGGAGTATCTCAAGGCCCTCCACCTGATCTACCTGATCTACCGGGCGCGGCGGACCTTCCTGGCGCGGCTGGATCGCCACAGCGATCGACGGCTCCTCGAGCTTCTCGATTACCCGATTCAGGACGACTTGAACGTTCTGGACTACCTGACCAGACTCCTGACCGGTCACGACATTCCGGGAAGGAGGACAAGAGCTCATCCCAGGGCTCATGGAACTCAAAGAAAGGGCCAGCACCAGGCCTGAAATGGAAGTCGGGACAACCTCCTCCTGTCCCGACATGGAAGTACGACCAGCCTGACATGAGGGCATTTGCAAAGTTCTTCAAGAAGATCAGCATCTGGCGCCTCCAAATGGAAGCTTACGCCAGCAAGAAGGATCAGGCCCTCATGCTGTACAATGGACTCACAGGTGAGCTTGAACAAGAACTAGAACATTTGGACATCGAGCAAATCCATCGGGATGACGGAGTGGACGTCATCATGAAGCTTTTGCAGCGGCCATTTGAACAACGCATCATCTACCAAAAACGTCGCTTCCTGCACGAGTTCGAATCCTTCCGCCGCTTCAACCAGGAAAGCATGCGGGCCTATGTGCAGCGCTTCAGACGCGTTCAGAGGTCCCTCCTGGCGGTCGGAGTCGACATATCGGGAACGTTTGATTCCGATTCGCTCGGCTCAAGGCTTTTGGACCGCAGCGGATTGAGTCATCATGATCAACGGATGATCTTGGTGGGCGCGCAACAAAGCCTTAGCTTTGAGGCCATCGCAGAATGCCTCGCTCTTCAATGGCCAGAGTTCAGGCCGGCTCCAGCGGTCATGTCTGGATCCGGAAAAGGCAAAGGGAAGAATTTGACCTCGAGCTCTTCTACCTCCTCCTCGACTACCACATCGAGCTTCTCAAAAGGTGGCAGCAAAGGACCACCAAGACGGCAGACCTACTTGACTGAGGTCCCCGAGATGGAGGTCGCTGAAGATGAAGAGCAGGAAGACCCCGAGTGTGACGCTGATGGCGATGCAGAGCCATCGAACGGCGATGACGCCGAAGGAGATCCTCAAGAGGACGAACCCGACCTCTCCGAGCTCGCTGAGGTCCTTACAGTGACAGCCCGAAAACTCAGCGGCATCACTTTGGGTCGAAAGTTTTCCAATTCAGCTGGTGGCAAAACCAAGAAGTCGCCCGAAGAGCTTCGAAAAACGACTCACTGCTCGGCATGCGGCGCCTTGGGCCACTGGTATCAGGACAAAGAATGTCCACTCAATCCAGGAGCTGGTGGAGGAAAAGCTGGAGGAAAGTCCGGCAATTGGGACGCCCCCGGATGAGTTCGGTTCAGCTTTCTCCATCAACATGGTCAATAGCATCCCCTACAAGGTCAATGAGGTCAAGAACTATTCCACGGACGGGGAGCTCGCTGGTTTTATGGTTTTGGATTCGGCGTGCCAAAGGACATGTTGTGGAACCCTTTGGTATCGGCGCCACCAAGACCTTTTGGGAGACTATGGCCTGAAGACCAAGGAGATTGATTCGTATGACCTCTTCCAATTTGGCAAAGGAGATCCCACCAAGTCCACTACAAGGGCCTACATCCCCAGCTATTTGAACAATGTCCCCTTGGTCATCGGTGCCGGTGTTTTGCCCGAGCGTGTTCCTTTGTTGGGTAGCAACTCCCTCCTGGACAAGTTGGGGTCGGTGATCGATTTGCCGAATCGTGCAGTTCATTTCACGGCATTGCATTGTTCAGTTGAACTTCATGTCAAGTGTGGTCATTTTGCAGTTTTCATTTTGGACACCAACCATGAGCACCCTGGCCATGAACTTGTTTGGAAACAGCTTTCGTCACCATCATGTTGGGGAAGGCCACATCCAGAACTTGTTCTTCCACCGCCGAAGCCCATGACAGACGAGGCGAAAGCCCATGGGGTCTTGAATTCGAGGCCCCCGCTTCCTCATGCGGACAGCACCTCCGCCATGGCTGGCGAGATGGAGGCGGATCGTGTCGGCTCTCGACGCGTTCCGGAGGAACATCTGGATCTACATGATGGGGGGCGTGCGGCTGGGCATGATGCCGCGAGACTGGCTCCAATCGGCAGTTCCGCCGATCCTGAGTCCTCGCCTCGACCCGGACTCCTGCGAGCACAAGGACATCAAGAGGTACGGCAACGCCCATGGCCGCTTTGCGAGATGCAATCAGTGCCTGAGAAAATGGAGATGGAACACCAAGAAGGGGGATTGGGACATTTGGTATTCCCGGAGTGGGACATTTGGTATTCCCGCGGCGATGGCTCTCCAAGTTCCTCTTCAGCACCATTGCCATTGCCTCAGCCGTCATCGAAGGCCACACCTCCTTTGGGAGCCTCTCCAAAGAAGATCAAGCCCAAGTTCAAGGCAGCACCAGCGGCTCTACAACGTCAAGCTCGCATCAGGGACTACGAGCGGACGGACCCTACTTCGGTTCCAGATCTTGGAGCAGGAGTCTCCTCTGCAAGCAGAACCTACGACGGTGGCAGAGCACATCTTCCTCAACGAGGAGACCTACCAGCCGCAGCGGGAGAAGCTGGAGATGTTGGCGGATCGCAAACGCCACGAGCGACTGGCCGAGATGGGAGTTCTTCGCGAGGAGGACGACGAGATCATGGATTGGGGTCTGGTGGACGACGAGCTCAACCACATGGTCCAGGGCCTCAACCAGTTGGTACCGGATCCATGAAGTCCGGTCATGCGAAAAGGCTGAAAGGTGAGTGGAAGAAGGCCGCTCAGGTCCTCGAGATGGAGTACAAGGTCAACAACAGCGGCGCCAGCGTGAGAGATCGACCACCACCTCATGTGGACCTATGGGAGCTGTTCGCTGGATCTTGCAACCTGAGCCGCTTGGCTCCACACTACGACCTGAACACCTTGCAGCCCCTGGACATCCTCTTCGGCCAGGACTTCAAGAATGGCTCCATGAGGAAGAAGATCAAAGCACAAGTCGATCAGTTCAAACCCTGGCTCATCGTCATGGGAGTCGATTGCAGGTTTTGGAACTTGTTCAACATCAACCTGAACTGGTCGCACCGACAAGAACTACTTGAGAGCCTGCAAGATGAAGAGCGCATTTTGGTTCAGTTCGCAGTGGACATCGCGCTCATGCAGTACAAGGCCGGGCGATACTTTCTGCTGGAGAACCCCCTGAGATCGAGACTTTGGGAGGAAGACAATGTCTGCCAGTTGAGAGATCTGGAAGGCATTTGGTCCACAGTGCTTGATGCAGGAGCCTACGGTGCGGAGATCAACAATGAGCCGATCGCAAAGCCAATGAGATGGATGGGCAACCTGCCAGGCTTTGACCAGACCCTCAACCTGCGGCTCACTCCAACACAGCGGCTCTACTGCAAGCCTATCCAAGGCTCGATGACTCGAAGATCCCAGCAGTACCCGGACGAGCTTTGTCATTGCATTTTGCAAGAGCTCAAACCTCTGGTGTTTCAACGTGAGCCTCATCGTTTTGGAGCACCACTACATCAGGTCTACGCAATGGCCTATCCCACAGAAGACCTCGGACTGTGGGACCACATCGTGGACTACATCACCAATGTTTATGAGAGGGGAGCAAAACGGCCCTTCAACATTGGCTTGGACACTGAGATGGGCAAGACCATCCAACAGCTCTTCCGAATCAAGGCAGTTCGCCTTCAAGCATGCTATGCACCGACGGCAAGAAGAATTCCACCCAACGTGGACGAGTACTACACCCGAGCAGCTCTCTTGCAGTACGCTGATGGTACTCGCGCCGTGGACATTGAAGATTTGGGCGAGATCGAATTCCCCAAGATGAAGTTCTCCAAGGCGGTCAGAGTGGCAGTGTTTGGATATGGACACCGTCTTGAGACACCTGACCCCAAGCAGAACGAGCTCAAGGAAGACAGACCCGTCATTCCGGGCATGTCAGCTGACATCAGCTTCCCAAATGTCAGCGATGTGGAGCAGCACATTCGACGTTCTGTAGCACGACTACATCTCAACTTGGGACATCCCACGGCTCCAGAACTACTACGACTCCTGGCACATCAAGGCAAAGTACCAGGTCCAGTCATCAAAGCAGTTCAAGGACTGGTTTGCTCCACCTGTGAACGCCTTCGACCACCTCAAGAACCGCGACCTGCATCCATGCCGAGTCTGACGGCAGGCCAATTTGCTGATGAAGCGCAGGCCGACATCTTCTATGCACGGCTGCTGGACGGAACATCTTTTGCCGTCCTCGGAATCGTCGACAAGGCGACAGGCTTCCATCAGGCTGGATACATGCCTGACCGGAACGCCACCACAGCGTTCCAAGTGCTCTCCGACATCTGGCTTCGACCTTTTGGACTACCACTTCGCTTCGTGTGCGACCCAGATCACACCTTTCGAGGTCAATTCGAGCAACGCCTCATGGCTATGGGCGTGATGGTTGAACATTGTCCACCGGAGGCGCACTACATCATCGGCATGGTCGAACGGCGCAACGCCATCCTTCGACTCACTCTGGAGAAGGTCATTGACCAGCTTGGAGTGGTTTCTTTGGATCAAGTCCCAACCGTGCTCATCCAAGCTTGCCACAGCATCAACTCACTGCCCTTCACTCGAGGCAGATCTGGCTACCAGGCAGTTTTTGGCAGGACACCACGACTACCTGACGACGTCCTCACCGACACACAGGTCTTGAGCACCTCCACACAGCCCTTCCGGGACGTTGACAACCCTGGACTCCGGGCAGAACTGGTGAGAAGCGAGGCTATGAAGGCCCTCATCGACCTGAACGCCCAACAACAGTTCAGGCGAGCATTGCTTCGGAAGACCCGCAATGTCAAAGTACCAGAACTACTTCCTGGACAACGCTGCGCAGTTTGGAGGTGGACAAAGAAGGGAGTGCGCAAGCGAGGAGCATGGCTCACTGCCAGGTTCCTGTCCTGGGATCCTCAATACCCAGGAAGACAAGCATGGGTTCGACTGGGAGCTTCAACCACCCTGGTCACTTCAGAGCAACTACGGGCAGCTCACGGGTTTGAAGATTGGTGCCCCGATGAGCAAGATCTGAAGGCCCTCAAGGATGCAAGCAAAGACTTTGGCCCTCAGATGCTCGAAGATGAGAGAGGAGAACCTCCACCCGAGTCTGCGTTGACCCAAGGAGCAGAACTCGAGGAAACCGTCGACTACAGTGCAGCACCGCCACCACCAACACCAACAATGGCTGTACCAGCAACACCGGCGGCAGCAGCACCTTTGACGCCAGCAGCAGCGTCACGGGATCCGACAACCATACATGTCAGGATCGACAGCCCAACACATATGCACCAACACACCACGGTGCAGACACTACATCAGCGCTTTGGGGACCTTCCCAAAAGCCTTAGCACCACGAGGTCAAGACGACCAGCACAACCTTTGGAATCAGCTCTCTCCAAACGGACAAGAGCCACACTGGCTGAAACGAGCCACAGCACTGCAGCACCAGCACTTTCCGCACTGGGCAATGTTGGCCCGACACCGCCAAGAAGCATGTCTCACCCTTCTGATCCTACCATTTTGGAGGATCCACCACAGGACCAAGAGTCCCTGCAAAACATTGCAGAACAACAGGCAGCTGCAGCTCTTCTTCCAGTACCTGAAGACCACGAACTGGACATGCACCTAGAAGAATACACACCAAGCATCCCGGACGTTCCAGACACCACAGAACAGTTCGAACCGGATGAACAAGCCACAGCCACAGAACCTGCGGCAGCGGCAGAACAAGCAGCAGCAACCGCGGGACAAACAGCGGCAGCAGAGGACACAGGACAAACGACAGAACACACAGAACCAGGACCAATGCAAGAAGAAGATCCTTTACCAGTGCTACCGCTGAAGAGGCCATTCGATACACTCTTCATCATGGAAGAGAATGGCACACTTGCACGGGCAGAGCACCATTGGGGTGGAACACCACCCATGGCATATGGCACCACAAGCAAAGCCTTCTTCAAGGTCTACGCAACAACCAAACAGAGACAACAAGACATCAACGGCACAGACAAAGCAGCAGCAGAGAGCGACACCACAGTGGACTCCGACAGTGGAGACTCCAACACTGAGCAAGCAGAATGGCCCAAACATCACAACCCGGGCATGAGCAGACAGGACCGCAAACAGCTGGACAGGGAGATTCCCTGGAGGCACATCTTGACGATGCCACCAGCCTACATCGACAAGTTCCTGGCCGCCATCGACAAGGAGACCAACAGTTGGTCCGAGTGGCGGAGTGTCAAGCCACTCTCAAGAGAAGAAGCGCAAGCCGTCCTGCGAGACAAGATCCTCTCCAAGCGCGCGCTGCGCTCACGAGCCTGCTACCGTGACAAGAATGTGGGCCAAGGTGAAGTCAAGGCAAAATGCCGCATTGTTTGCTTAGGCCACCAAGACCCGGATCTCGAGGTCCTCAACCGTTCATCCCCAACACCTGGAAGGACATCGGAGACGGTGATGTACGCCATGATCGTGGCTGGGATGAACCAGGAGCTCTTCGACACCCAGAAGCCATGGCTGGCATGGGCAGGAGACGCCCAAACTGCATTCCTGCAGGGGAAGCAGAAGGACTCAGAGAGGCCACTACCTCTCTACATGAGGCCTCCAAAAGATGGCCTGATCGAGAAGACCGGCCACTGGCGCTCCGACCTCTACCAGATCTTGGGCAATGTCTACGGGCTCAGCAATGCTCCACACCTTTGGAGCGAGGAGGTGACGTCAAGGTTGACCTCCAAGGGATATGGCCGACATGGCTTTGACCCTCAGCTCTTCATCAAGAGGGATCCCAAGAGCGGCTATCCAGTCAGCATGTTGATCGTCTATGTGGATGACTTCTTAGGCCTCCACCGAGCTGACTATGAGATCGCCGAGATCCAAGACCTCTTCCGCTGGGGCGATCTTCAAAGCTTCAAGGCCGGCCAAGCCATCAAGTTCAAGGGCAAAGAACTGGTCATTGAACAGCTCTCCAATGGCCGACATCGGATGAAGATCACCATGCAGGGCTTTCTCGACGCCCTCGACGTCGGCAAGATCGCAAAAGGCAGGTCAAGTCAAGACCCTGTCATGACTCCCATGGAGCAGAAGGAGTACCGGTCGGTCAGCGCCTGCTTGCAATGGGCAGCGACACAATGCAGGCCTGAGATCTCACCGCTCATCAGCCTCTCCAACCAAGGGGCACAGACCACCTACCAAGGCCTCAAAGACTTGTACGAGGGCCTGGACTACCTCAAGTCCACGTCGGACCAGGGCCTGACCATCCAGGACATCCCCTTCACCAAGGACTCCCTGGTGCTCGGCTACTCCGATGCAAGCTGGTGCAACGCCAGCCGGAGCGGCTCTCAAATCGGCTTGGTGATCGGCATCACCAGCATGGAGGCAAAGCAGAAGCCGGTGAAGTTCACGCCATTAGATTGGCGGAGCTCAAGGGCTCCAAGAGTCTGCCGATCGACTCTGGCAGCTGAAGCCTGTGCTGCTGACGAGGCAGCTGACCGTGGAGCATACCTCAACAGGATCATCTCTGAGTTGATCTACGCACAACCCTCACACCGAGTTGGCTGCCGCATGCCCTATGCCCAGGCCACGGACGCCCGCTCGCTCTACGACGCCATCATGGCTGAGGCACCAAACATCTCGGACAAAAGATCCCTGGTGTCAGTGAGGAGTGTTCAAGAGGTGGTGGACACACACCAGCTCCACTGGGTCCCAACGACCCTTCAGTTCGCAGATGGCTTGACAAAGGCCGATGTCAATCTGCGCAACGTGCGCAGAGCATGGTTCGAAGACCCCAGAGCGGTCCTCGCAGACCACCCGGAGAACCAGAAGCTGCTGGAGCAGCTTGGCGCCAAGGTCAACAAAACAAAGACCAGTGAGAAACTTGCACCATGATTTCCTTTGACCTTGGCACCATGTGGTTCGAAACTAGGATCCTGAGCCCTTACCCGTTTTTCACCTTGCGGTGTGCGGAAACATGTTTGCGCTTTGAGCTTTCGTTCGAGCGTTGTCGAGAGATAGCAAGTGACCACAAAGTAGATTTTGCTATTTCTGTTTGGATGTTCTTGTTTTGCTGAGATCACTCTAGTGGTTCCCGTTGTGAGAAGGAAGAGGAGCTGCAACACCTCATCCGTGCTTGGATGATGGGGCATGACGAAGTCCTGTATGAAGCAAGAGGCCTTCAATACGAGATTAACTTTCGAAGGACTGCAAGTTGAGCAACCTTGAGAGTTGCTGTAGATGAGAAATCAGTGAGATGTTGTGCTTGAAGACGGTTTCGATTGATTTCTCAAAAGGCCTCATTGATCTCAACAGCGATTTGTCCCAAGCTGTGCAGGATGATTCAGATCAACCTCTCGAGTGGAAACAAGCGGCACATCCGGGTGAAGCCACGTCAAGCAGATCCCAATCAGCCTGTGGCAAGCACCCAGGCTTCAGCTACAGACCCTTCAACTACTGCAGCTCCTACCCCGACAGACGCAAGAAGTAGCGGCGAGCCACGTGCCCGATCACAACCTCGCTCAGGTGTGACTCCACCTGGCAGACCAAAGCGCTTTAGCTTGGGCAAAGATGGGAAGGAGGCAAAAGGCGCCGGCCAAGGACAAGAAAGTGAAGGACAAGGAGGAGGCCATCCCAAGCAAAAGCTTTTGTGAACGTCACAAGATGATAAGCCATGATTCACAACTTATGTTTTCTTAATTCACCTGTCAAAGAGTCCAACATTTCGACATCAGATTTTCTGTCAGGCAGACAGACTTGTCACCCCTCAGTCGACACTGACGAGCCGGCTTTGCCATTTGGCGTGCAATGGCCTTCTGCGCAGGCTAAAGCTGCAGCAAAAGCATTGTACATGGAATTGCTGCTGTGATGCAATTGGTGTTTAGGACACATCCATCCCTTGCAAAGCATGTTGTGGGCATCCAAATCATGTTGGGAAAGGGATGACTGAAGACTATGTGTGTGTGTGTGATGCGGCGCTTTTGCGCAAGCAAATGCAGCTTGCTTGGAACGATGAGGCTGTCTTCTCAGCAGTGCACACAAGCGGAGAGGCGGAGCTGCTACAAGCACAAATGCTTGCTGTGGCACCCAGGCAAGAATCTCGACAAAGAGGACAGGATCTTCAAAGTAAAAACAAGGCATGATGCGACTGCATATGTGTGGCAAATAAGGAACAGGATGTAAGGCTATTACTATAATATGTTTGTGCAGCACAGTGAGAGTCAGCTGTAGGATGAGAGAAACAAAATATTGTACACATTTGAAAGGTTCTGAACAAACAAGATAGGGGAAGAACACGTGAAAACGTCTCGAAGGGATGAGCCAACTGAATGTCCTGCCAAGATTATCTATACGAGACGAGACCTTGGAAAAGTATGAGTACTTAAGTTCAGGAAACATAGAAAAAAACGCTCATAAGTTTGTAAGCATTTCTGCAAGTGCCCTGAGATAGTGGCAGACAAATAGAAGATATACGAATGCTGCCAATGGAGTGAGGCTTAAGCGGAGCTCGTAAACTTACATGTTTCAACTGCACGGTTTTGGAGGATGTAGCAACAGAAGTCTTTCAATTTCTGCAGCTGCTTCGAGATTGGTACTTGTCTTGACAGAGTTGGTCAAATGCGGGGAGCAGCCACTACTGGTACCAACCAGCCCGTTCCAATGTTCCATCAGCGGATCATTGATCTGGCACGATGAATATGTGCATTTGCAATGATAGCTGCAAGAGTGCCATGCACGGAGTGCAAACTGATTGTCGAATGAAGCTCGCTTGTTTCACACTGTTCGACCTTTTGTGGACAGGGGAAAGGGCTGAAGATCGGCTCCTTCCAAGTTGCGTGCCATGGAGTGCCTTTCAGAAAGACTCGGCATCACGAGGGAGACTGGATTTGGGTAAAATAAGGGGTACCTCCTGGAGTGATCTAACTAGTGAGAGGCAATGACGACTCGCCGCATCACGATCAACACAATGTTGCCTAATTTTTCGTGAAGAAGCTGTCAGGTCAGGGCTGAACCGGTGGAGGTGGACCGCCTCCTGGTGATCTTCTGCGTGAAGGAACACCAATGGTGGCCGAATACGAGGCAGGTGTGTAAGGGGGCAAGTAGGTTGAGCTCTATCAAAGACACTGGCAAGGACTTGTCTTATTGACAGCGTGTCAAGTTTAATGTAATTTGTCGTGCCTCACCGCCGAATACACATCTCTTATGCAATCAAGCTGCCCCGTTCTGCCACGCAGATATGACATATGACATTGTCCGTTCTTACATGTGGAAGGCCAATAGTTTGGAGATGGCGAAGATGGCTTTGGATAGGGCCTATTGTTGCAACTATGGCCTCTCGGCTGCGCAGACTTTGGGCTGGCAACGCAGAACCACCAGTGCTCACTACAACTGCACGTGTTGGAACTTCTATATGCAATCCTTCGCAAAATGTACAAGCAATTTGCACAACATCATTAAGATGTGTCTTCCACATTAGTGATTTTAAAAGAGCCAATAGAGGTGCCATTTGGCACTGAGGAGAAGGTGTGGCTGCTTGCTCCTTGCTCGTTACGCGCAGAGCGCAGACAGAGCTCTTCCTGGGGGCATCCGTGGCTTTGGAGATGGGACCCTTGCAGCCAGGTGCCAAAGTAGACACGACCTACACGGCGTGTTTGTAAAGTTCTCCTACATTTGCATCCGTTTGCATTGCCCTTGTGTAGAATCCTGCAAGACAATGAAACTGGATCTATATACTAAATTCCACATGCCTATGATGTTTTGGATGCATTCCTCCTTTCCTTTGTTTGGAGCATTGCAGAGTCTCAGGCGCGTTGTCTCCGCTTTGTGTGGCACTGGTCGCCTTATCCAGCCATGGTGGATCTGCCGAGGCAGTCCAAACAAAACCCTAAACTCTAACATGTCCAACGCAAGTTCTAAAGTTTTCTTGCCGCAAGTTGACTTGTTTTCTTGCTGAGAGGACATAAAGCAGGTGGACTGGGTCGCAGGACCACGTGCCGAGGCCCATTTCCAAGTGAATGCTCAGTGTGTAGAGGGGAGATCTTGAAGCCCTACGACTTTGCTTCCCAAGCAATGTATGATGTGCATCTTTGGTTTTGAACGGACCTGTATATCCCACAAAATGATGTTGTGAAGACTGCAAGCAGTGCTGAAGGAGAAAGGTATTGAAATACCGCGATCACCTTCAGCAACATCGATACAAAGTTTGTCGTATTGGACACAACACCAACAAGGACCAACAAGCCAAAAGAACAAATCGCAAAGTTCGAAAAGAGCTGCTAATTGAAAAAATGCGACGACTGTCGATTCGGCAACTTGCTGCAAGGTGGCAGCCTTGCAAAGACTGGATGAGAAACTTCTCGCAGAACTGGCACCAGCAAGCACCTTTCACTTCTCCAAGGCTAAGAGTGCTGGAGCCAAGAAAGAGAGATTGGTATGATTTGGTATGCCTTACAAAAGAGGATCTGGCAATTTGCATTTTATGCGTTTTGCATTACAGGTATCCTTGGATTTCTCGTTTGTCGCCACTGTATTTAGCAAAATGGTCAAACATGAAGGCCTTCTCTCCTTGCCACAAGCTAGGCTCAAAGTGTTTTTATATGGATTGCAGTGGTGTTCAAAGGGAAGGCTCATGATGGGAGACCAGGCCATATGATTTTTGCATGGAGATGTTCATCAGCCGTCTCACTGTCTCCCTGAAGGCATAGGTGAGGCCGCCGAGGCCGAAGCAGCCGAAGCGTGCAACGATAGTGGTCTGCTGACGCCCAGGCAGGTCAGCTGGATTCAGCTGGATTTTTTGACTCAGATTCAACTTGGCTGAGAATAGCAGACATGATTCCGGCAGACACAGAAAGACGAGTCCTAGACGAATGATATATTATGTTTGCGTTCAGTCATTCATAATTCTAGCCTTTTTGCTTTGTGCACGTGAGTCCACAAGTCTATCCTTAGGTGTAACCATTTGTGACAGTGCTTCCACTGCATTGGCTGATAGTTTCATGATGGTTTCGGGCCATCGCCTGTAAGTTCGAGGCCATTGCTATTAGGTTGGAGGCCATTGCTATGGGGTTGGAGACCACTGCTAGTAGGTTGGAGCCCATTGCAGTCAGGTTGGAGGCCATTGCTAGTAGGTTGGGAGCCATTGCTATTAGGTTGGAGGCCATTGCTCTTAGGTTGGAGGCCATTGCTCTTAGGTTGGAGGCCATTGCTCTTGGGTTCGAGGCCATTGCTCTTATGTTGGAGGCCATTGCTCTTAGGTTGGAGGCCATTGCTATTAGGTTGGAGGCCATTGCTTTTAGGATTTTTAGGTTGGAGGCCGTTGCTATTAGGTCGGAGGCCATTGATATTAGGTTGGAGGCCATTGCTATTAGTAACTCAAAAAAAAAATGTGTTTTATGGGCGCAATGATAGGATTCTTGTGGTGTCACGAGGTGACGGGATCCAGAATCGTTTCCCTGAGAGGGGCTGCAGCATGATTTCATGCGTCCGCGCAGATCTTTGTACCGCTTGCAGTATGTAGGAGCATCAGAGTGCCACGCATCATGACAAAAACTATCAAATACTACTTCGGCAAGAATTTAAAGAGCTCATGTTTGCCTCACAAGCTCATGTTTTCGACTTCACGTTTGAAATTGGCCATTGACCCTTCTGACTTCACAGTCCACATCGCTCAAAACGTAGCGTGACTCAAGCAGTTCAAAATGATTGAACAATTGACGTGTTTCGATCCATGCTATCTCAGAGTTCAGGACAAAATGGAGCATAGTTTGACACAGAATCGAACCATGTAAACTAATCGGCTGTGCTGTCCAATCTGGAAAAGCTGAAGCAATCACATGATGAGTCATCAGGGCTTTTTGAACGTCACAGTGTCGAGTGAGAGGCAAAGAAGATCACGAAAATGCAGCAAGGGAGCTCAGACAACATGTTTCTTCCGGCATTGTTGCACTTCTCTGCTGTGGATGGAGAGTTTAGACACAGTCAATCAAGACACCTTGCCGCCTTGTCAAGGAACAATTAAGACAAAGTCAATCGAAAGCGGCCTCCTGAGCCGGGTTTGTTTCGTCGGTCGTTTTTAAGCCTGGCAAATTAATCCTGTTGGAGAGTCGAAAGCCGCACAAGCCCTCATGAATTGTCAGAGTTAAGCAGTTCCGCATTTCTAGCTTCATGACAAGTCGTAAAGATTTTGGAGTTGCTGAAATGCAACTTCGAGGTGAAACAGCAGCTAGGCACTCAGGTGGAGTAACACCTTGCGCTGCGTGACAACTTCGCAGGAAATCTACTCAAAACGACAAGGATCCTGGGCAGAATCCATTTTGCAAACGAACAGAACAGAAAACGAATCGTGTTCACAATACGGCAATACGGTTGTCCTTTTCACTGCTCAAGGGCTGCGTACATCCAAGAGTTTGGCTGACCACAACAAATGCAGAGTCCCTCCGACTCTGCATTTGTTGAGGTATTTGTGTCTCGATACAGTTTCATTTGTGAATCAAGTCAAAACCAAGGCTGTTGAGGGAACAGGCAGAGGTGCAAAGGCCAGATTTGGAGACCCAGATCGGGTTGATCGATCGGTGCAAGATTGATTGTGAATAGTTGGCACAACGGGGATTGAACATCTTTGAACCGAGCAAAGTTAGGAGCAAGAAGCTGCTAGGAACAAGGGCATCGCTACTAAGGAGCAAGGACGCTACTAGGGCTCCTGGCCTTACTCCTAGTTGCTGCGATTCTTGTCACACGAAAGGTTGCTCGGCAACCTTGAGTTTGATAAGCTTTAGCTTAGGAGCAGGATTCTCCCCAATGACCTGATTTTGGGCTCACGGAAATGACTTGGAATATGGGGCGATGGGTGGGCAGGCTATGCGGGGCCTTGAAGCAGAGCGAGGCAGAAGCTCTTCGACTCAGCCAAGGCGGGGCAGTTTTCACTTGTTTTGTCAAGCTGCACTGAGCAGGTTTTGTCGCTCAAGTTTCACCACGATACAATCTACACTTAAACTCCCCCGATCTCAATTCGGGCTAAGCTGTGATCAGAAATGTATGTGGAGAATTGCTGTTTGTTGTTGAGTGTGTTGAGCATCCAACCTCTCGCAGATGTTCAATATTCAGCCGCAGCGAACGAGAAGGATGGGTTCGTTAAGTGTTTCAACACACTGGGCCACGCAAAATATGAAATCTACTCTATGATAGTAATTGATATTATATGATATTATCGTTCTTCTGACAGTCCATGTAATGCATGGAACAATTTCGACAAAACGCTTCTGTACTTCAGTCACTACTTTCTAGCATTCTAGGCCCATGTCGCTTGGTGTCTCCAGGAAAGGATGTTTGAGAAGCAGTGGGTGTCTCAGTTTGGCGAAGACGATTCTGCTGTTTTCACCACGGCACAGGCGTTATCAGGCGTCCATGCAATGTTGCACTCAACTTATTTGAACATTGGTTTCGCTGAGGTTAGCCATGAATGAAAGCCGGATCAAGGAGTCCTTGAGCTCAAGATATCCCCTTTTTGAGTTGACCCATGGATGCTGTCAGCTGAAGCAGTTGAATATAGCTGAATCGGAAGGGAAGAGACAGAGAAAGGATAGAAGGATGGAAGGAGAATGAAGGAGAACGGATTTGAATCTAACGAAGCGACAAATGTGGCCTTTGTTGGAACGAGTCTGAGTTCACCGAAGCGAGGCTGTGTGCTTCACTGATCAAAGCGGAGAGTCACATCTCAAACCTTGAAGCAGGTTCGGTGCACCAAGTGACGAAGAATCAGTGTTTGAGAACCGGCTTGGAAGTATATAGTATATATGTTGTTCTCACTTTGGAATCTCAACCTCCAAATGGCACTCAGGCATCAAAGCCCTTGTGGCAGAAAACAGCTTGAACTCACTGGCAGCATTTCCACGCTCAAGAGTCGGTCCTCTTCGGTTTGATGGAAGTGCACTTGATGAAAGCCACAGAACGACACACATCAGCTGAGTCATTTGAAGCAGTTCTATCTTTTTACACGGCAGCTAGACAATGCTGTGATCTGATCGTCGAACAGCAACTATCATAAGTAGCAGTTGCAGAGCTTAAGTAGCTTTCAGACCCTGCAAGTGCTGATCGGACCGAGTCACTAAGTGTGGCTGGCAGACATGGATTCGGAGAGCACCACCAAGGAAGTCAGCTTTCCGAAAGATCCAAAACAATCCAAAATGCTTTTGGCCAGGCAGCTAGTCATTATATAATTGAATTGAGGCGCTGGTCCCCATAAAATGCCGGTTTGGTGAGCCGTTGAGCTTAGCTGGATTTTGGTGGTTGCGCAGATGACGTAAGATATGAGCCTTGTTGTCAAAGTGTGTTCCAATATACGGCGAAGACAGAGATCAAAGCGTGTGGGCACATATTGCAATCATATTGCATGTGCAGGTCTCCGGAAGTAATCACATCCAACTTCTAAAGACTTGGTTGCACTTGCAGCATGACGGATCCAGGAGCGTAGCGGCGGCCTTGGGATGCAACTGCCTGGTGGCTTGTCACGGCAAATGTCAGCCATGTCTGCCTCCGAAGCGAAGGCTCGCACGTTTGGTTGCATGTAGGCTTGGAGGTCCCCTGGTGGGATTCTGAATGGTACTGTAGTTAGTGAAGAGTCAGGCTTATGCAGTCCAGGAGTCCAGCATGTTTTTCACCCCAGCAATTTCGTGGCGAATGCTCAGATCCTTTGTACTGCAGCATTTCTCCCCAGATTATAAGTTAGTGAAACGCTACAGTTGTTTGTTCAGAACTGAAGAGTGCACGTCATGTTTCTGGAGACTCCAGTGTTTGAACTATCCCCACTCAAAGACTGAATGTCATACCCTGGGTGCGAGGCAAGTTGGACGATGATGAATTTCTCATCCAATGTGTCTGAGGCAGGCAAGCCAAATACAATACCAGGTTTTATCGCGTTTGCATCCTTTTCCAAGGGAAAGCACAGCCTTTTCCACCATCGATCGATCTCCTCCTGGCTTTGTCAAACCATGCCAAATCACAAATCGAAGCCACGCCAAACCCAAGCAATTCGACTTAATGGCAAATAAAGCACACAGTTAGCGCAAAGAGAGCTGTGAGGTTTGATGAGGACATTCGCCAGTAGTGGTAGTTTGGCAGTCTATCTAGCAGTTTCTAGGCCAGTTGTCATTTATTCTTTATAGTTTTGGCAGTGTGGCATTTGGTGGGTAGTAACAGGAAGGCAGTAAAGCATGGGTGTGTAGGAGGACGAATGCATGGCAATGAGGAGGTTGGAAGCCAGCGGTTCTAAAATGGATCCCACAGTGTTGAAAAGCTAAGCAATTAGGGTGTATGGCGCTGCGTGCAGGTATTGAAAAGAAGACTCCTACTTTAGTCATTAGTAAATTAGTCTAATGGTTCGCAGACCGTCTTGCTTGATGTTGCTTTCTGAGAAGGCTGAGAAGATGCTTGGATGGAGACGTTCATGAACACATAAGTTCTTGTCAGGTGGGCCCAATAGATGAAGAGCAGTGGTCCTTCAAAAGGCTACGCGCTTTCATTGAGGACTGAGGGTTCTGAAAAAGATCGTTGAGTCAGGTGGAACTGCTCCTATATGCTCCTTGTGTCCTGTGAGTCGGCGGCGTGTCCAACGTTTCCGTTTTTCACGGTAGGTCAATCCGAGAGGGAATCGGAGAATCCTGCTTGACCGTTGGAGCTCATGCTGCGATGTTTGTTTCTTCAAGCAGAAGTGTGGAGGAGCTTACCACCACAAGTGTTGCTCAAACCTTGCCAAGGGTTATCATCCCACAATAAAGCACAGGGTTTTGCCCAACAATCAGGACAGAATATCTCACAAGGAATATATATATATATGTAATTAATTGTGTGCTTGCAAAGCACATCATCCTGATTTGTTGCCAGCCACCAGAATCTCAATCCAGCGCCTGTTCAGTGTTGATTGCTGGATGACGCTAGATGTGAATACTGCTTGATCCAGCAGGATCGCTTTCAAAGACAAGAAAGGATGATGGAAAGACTGAGCAATCAGCCCCTGAGATGTTTTGAGGGGCTGGAAGCTGGAAGTACTTTGGGAGTGGGATGAAGAAGTCACTGTGGCATAGATGATTGCTTGAAGCAGAAACAGATGTACCAAATATCATAGACTTTAGACAAGACCTCTCCCTGACGGGTTTCTCAAAAGGTCTAGACAAAATGTTGAGCAAGGATAGAGCTTTTTGTGTCATGGTTTGGCGGATCGCTGAGTCAATCTAAGGATACGCTCATTGGACAAGGTACCGTGACACTTATTGTTGAAGCAAAGTGTGAAGGTGGTCGTGGAAAGTGTATCAAAGCATGTCAAACAAAGCTCATGGATCCTCGTGGCATTTTGACTTGATCTTGAGGCAAGTCACTGCAAGTCCTGTTTCATGACTTTGCTTGTCCAGGACTCCCAGAGCAAAGTTGCCGCGACTGCCTCTTGACTGAACTCAGCTCGTTTCTATCGCCCTTGGCTCAAGGCCTCCTTGCGTAGGTTGTGCTCCATGTGAAAGAACCCGAACCCTCTCTCCAAAAGCAACATAACCAATACTGAAATGCTACTCTCCCATTTGTCCATTTTCTCAAAGATGTATTTAAAGATATTTTTAGTAATTATCAAAACTTCCGTGTTACGGACATTCAACAGCTGTTCAACCACCACTCATCATACACCACTCATCATACACCACTCATCACACACCA
>CAXAMN010010624.1:88003-119514 GCA_963970005.1 Durusdinium trenchii | reverse complement strand
GGAAGCTGAGAACTGGCGACTTTCTAGTACAACTTTAGTACGCGGAGCAATCTGTAGAGCTGGAAGCTGAGAACTGGCGACATTGTAGTACAACTTTAGTACGCGGTGTATCTGGCAAGCTGGACGATGAGAACTGGCGACTTTGTAGTACAACTTCAGTACGCAGAGCAATCTGTGCAGCTAGAAGCTGAGAACTGGCGACTTCGTAGTACAACTTTAGTACGCGGAGTATCTGGCGAGCTGGACGAGGAGAACTGGCGACTTTGTAGTACAACTTTACTACGTGGAGTATCTGTGGAGCTGGATGGTGAGAACTGGCGACTTTCTAGTACAACTTTAGTACGCGGAGCAATCTGTAGAGCTGGAAGCTGAGAACTGGCGACTTTGTAGTACAACTTTAGTACGCGGAGTATCTGTGGAGCTGGATGGTGAGAACTGGCGACTTTCTAGTACAACTTTAGTACGCGGAGCAACCTGTAGAGCTGGAAGCTGAGAACTGGCGACTTTGTAGTACAACTTTAGCGCGCGGAGAATCTGGCAAGCTGGACGATGAGAACTGGCGACTTTGTAGTACAACTTCAGCGCGCGGAGCAATCTGTGCAGCTAGAAGCTGAGGACTGGCGACTTCGTAGTACAACTAGAGTTGTACTGGCGAACAGTGTAGTACGCGGAGGAGTCATCTCTCGCTGCTCATTCATCTCTGGCTGCTGAGTCAGCTCTCGCTATAGCCATCTCTCGCTGCTGAGTCATCTCTCGCGGCGTGCACGTTCAGTTCATACTGATAGTATTTGGTTGCAGTTATGCAGGACAGGACATTCAACTGCTGGTCAAGACACCACTCATCATACACCAGTCAGCATACACCACTCATCATACACCACTCGTCATACACCACTCAACATACACCACTCATCATTCATCACTTGTCATACACCCCTCATCATACAAGACTCATCATACATAGTCTCAGAGTTCAAGACAGATTTTACATTCAAATTCGGATTCCATTCAGTCCGATGTGTGATATGCAAGGTTTGCCGCCACTGAAGAATGCCACGGTGGGATGTGTGTCGATGTGGACCGCATCCTTGGCAAGTCGTGGTGGCCGGATGTGTGTCATCTCTCGCAGGGGGCACACACACCTTACACACGTGGAATCCCGTGGGTTACAAGTGCGGAGCGCGTGCGTTTGACTGGAGGACGCGCATGTTGGAGAGAACGTGGACACTCCTATAGGTCAATTTCTTCTTATAGGAAACTTCCGCCGCCGGCTTGCCCGGGAACTACTTGTACGAATGAGAGACTCACTTGGCATCCTAAGGAATCCATGGCCTTCAGCGAGTTCAGCGAAGGTGTGCAGCTGCCAGTGCCGCTAGAGTATACAACAACAACAAACGCTCCAACTGAAAATGTCGCAGGTGCCGCTGGCATGTTTGTTTTGCTCTCTGCATGCAGGGATAGGAGCAGCCATAGTTACTGTAGCGTTCCTGGTAATCGGATGATTCGGATGTAATCGGAAAATCTGTTTGTACAGAGACTCTCCTACTTTAATTTGTGAGACCTGTGAGCTCCGAATTTGTATTCTAACCGTTCTTGTATACACATTCTTATGATATGTATGTATTATTGTACTGTTTCCACCTGCCCCGCCTTAAGCGAGCAAATATGAGTGAGTCTATATTATACACCATTCGATTGTCCCTGCATGCATACATCGATGCACCTTTCTCCATCCTTCTTTGCTTTTTCTCCGCCCATTCTTTATGCCATTCGTTCTGTCTACGATCGCCTCCCTCCTGTTGATTTTTATTTCTTGCACTCCCCTTTTTTTGCAACCTTTTGTTGAGTCTGCACAAGAGACATCCTCTCAAGAGGCAAGGCACAGCGCAAGCCAAAAGTGCTAATTAATCACAACGACGTCAACTCGTGGAAAAACCAGTTTCTTTTACGTCCCCAGGGCCTCACGCTGCCGTCCCAACCACTGCTTCAGATGTTCTTATTCAATCAAGGACACCTGCTGGCAGTCTCGGCTTTCAACTTTGCGCCCTCGCAGAACAAGGCAGTGAGTACTCGAGACTCGTCCGGGCGAGCCGTAAGCTCGGGCTCTTCCACCTCACAAGGGGCCGCAAGGCCTTCCGTAGCTGCTTTCGAGCTGCGGCGATTCCTTGCAGCCAGCATATATATTAGAGTCCTTTGTGACAACTTGAGCACAGACAGTGGCATGGCGAGTGCATCGAACAGGCTTTGATTTGAAGTGGTTCGTGCTGCTCACTCGTAGGGGCCCACTGCACAAGCTCATGGGGCCAGCCTCAGGGTGCATGAAATGCTTCTTGTCCTGCAACAATGCTGTGATGCGCTTGACAGCCTGGCCATATGCCATAGACCTCCGCATAGAAAGCATTTGCAGTGCGAAGTGCGAAGTTCCTCAAGACGCTGCCTGGGCGTCTCATCCGGCACGCTAGCAGCAACAACTTGCCTCTCTGTTTGTTGCTGGATCCATCCCCTAGTGGTCTGACCAGCTCGCTCATAAGCTGAGCAAGGGTGGCGTGATAGATACGCAAGCGCTGCCCGTTGCCACTCCTCAGTGCCAAATCTATGCCACCAGCTATCAGCTCCGACCGCAGTCCAGCCTGAAGGGCCTTCCAAGCCTTCAAAAGCAGCCAGCAATCATAGACAAGCGCTCTCGTTTGAGTAGGCCAAGGCGCAATGGCCATGCATGTGCCATCCACCACATAGTCCTCCACCCAAGGCCCAATCGTGAGGCCCACAAGCCGACAGTGTTGGGGATGGGCCAAACATCCTCCATCCTCCCAGCGTGTCATCGCTGATTCGAACCCTTCCGGCTCAAGTTGAGGCACAATGCCCTTGGCCCAAATCCGGCATGAGTTAGAAGTGTGCCGCGTCCAGGCAAGAAGGCCGTACAGTCCTGTCCGTGTTGTAGCAGCTCTTCACAAAAGCTCATGCTCCACTGAAGTTCGCGCAAAATCTGGTGCTTGATGGGGTGACTTGCCTGAGTTCTTCGACAGTGACAGGGTCCGTGAAACCGTGAACCCTTTGAAGTAGCACTGCAGGGCAGCCAGAATAGCCATAGGCCCATAGGCCCAGCGACACCCTGCCATGCATGCACTGATTGCGCTGCATTTTTGATCATGTTTGATGATTTTTGCAGTCTTTGCCACGACCAGGAGGGGTCCTCCAGGCCTATTTCAGCTGACCAATCATGGCATTTGGCCAAGCCAACAGCTTGTGATGCCCATGACAGTATCCTCTATGAAATGGCCAGGGTCAAGGCTTGTTATAAAACGTTTTATGACCCCTCCACCTGGGGACGTCAGACCCTCATTTTATAGAGGAAACATGTTTTTTTCAGTGTGCGTTTCAGAATTGAGATGAGATTCACTGAGGACACAGACACAGACCAGAGAGAAGAGAGAAGAATAAGATGAAACAAATTGGTGTCCGCTGTGCTTGTGATGTCATGTCGCTTTGCAGTTTTGGTTTCAGTTTTGTCATGGCCTCAGGGAAGGAAATGAGGTGCAAATAGGATATGCAAGTACTGGAATCCAACGTCAGGCGGAGTCATTTTATTAAATATGATGATGTTTCAGGGTTAGGTCAAGCAGGGTCTTTTTATAGAGAGCTCTTGTGAAATATGATGGCCTGAGGGTTGGGCCACCAATTCATATTATATAAAATGACTTGCAGGACCCCCCCCGGAGAATTGTCATGGCCATAGCTTGTGAAAGGCTCCTGCCTGTCGAGGACCGCAGTGTCCAAAGGGTATTGAAGCGTAGGCTGCGCACGGTGGTCTTGCGGCGGCGCCTGCCTCCACTTGAGTCGACTCCGAAGTCCTCGAGAACATCACCATTGGGTGCCTTTCAGTCCTTTGCCATCAGGGCAGTCTTAGAGGAGGTGGAAGAGGCCAAACAGCGAGCAAATAGAGTCTAATACACCCAGCCCATACCATCCGACTGTTCGTGCATGCAGACATCGATGAACCTTTCCCCATTCTTCTGTGCTTTTCCGCCCGTTTTTGTATGCCATTCGTTTCGTCTACAGTCCTCTTGTTGATTCCTCGCTCCCTCCCTCGCTCTCTCTCTCTCTCTCTCTTTTCTCCTTCGTTCAATGCTTTCCCTTGTGCCCCGTTTGAACCCTTCAAAATCGACTGCTTCACAGGTATAGACTGAAAAAGAAGAGAGTAAGACTTTAAATGCAATTTGTTCAATGGTGATCTGATGTTCAATGTGACTTCTGCCAAAGGATTGCATGTGCCCAGCAATCCGCTGCTTAGATGTTTCACCCCTCAGCCGCTTTGGCCAAGCAGTTTTTCAGCAAGACCACAGTGCACCCAGCGACTCGTTCCAGGGGACGAACCAGTTCACAAGATAGGATCAATGGGATCCTTGCGGAGCAGCCCAAGCACCTTACTGGCAGATATAAGTTTGCACCAAGTAACTTCATGCAACTTCAGCGAAGCCTTATTGCACCTTCTTTGAGTGGAAGCAGGTCAAAGTATCCAGCATGATTTGTATACAGCAATTCCTCCGAGGCCACTGTCCGAAGCCACGGGCAAATTCGGGCTCTATTCTACCTCGATTTTCGAAGAAACTTACCCGTCACTTGGACCTTGCTGGTGGAACTTGCATTTGCGTTTTGAAAGGTGGCGCTTGAAAGTGACAAGCCAGCTTTTCCCCAAAGCACCTGCGAAGGGTTTTCCGAATCATCATCATCATCATCATCATCTTCTTTTCTTTCCATACGCTCATCGAGTGATGATGGCGTGGATCCATTGATCCGTCTGGGCCCCGAAGGGCCGGCCAGCAAATCTAGCTGCAACAAATGCGGTCCAGCATTCAGCCAGGTTTCCCTGGCTCGGACGAGTGGCACCTCAAAGCTAAAAACAAGATGCCAAATTGGCGGAGGCATGGACACGGGTGGCCTCAGTCAGTTCAGTGCCATCAAATGGCTGGCAGGTGCACCATCTCGTTGGGTGAGCCTCTGGATGAAGCTCACCGCACATTCTCGGCCAAGGGGATGGAAGCCTCTCACCAGGCCCGGTGGGCCACCCACGTGGGAGTTGATGTCTCGCGGCCAGCTCCTGCTCTTGATGCTTTTGGTCACCAGCCGATGGCAAAGTCCTGGATAGTCGACCAAGATGCCAGGGTCCAGGCAGTCGATTGCCGGGAGCCATTTGGCACGCCATCCATCGTGGATGGAGGGGACATGGACATGGATGATGTTGTACATCTTCTCTTCGTCCGACAGGATGGGGGATTCATTGGCAATCAAGGAGACCTGCTCTGCCCCTCCATGAGGCATGCAGTTGAGCCACAGGCAGCAGCACCGTCAATGCTGGATGGGCAGGGTGCCATCCTCAAAGATCCACCAAAACCCACCCTCGAAGACGCCAGAGCAGTAGTGCCCACTTGTTGGTCCAGTCTCCAGGTGGTAGGAGACCGCCGTGGTCTGGTATCGGATGTGGTCGAAGTCCAGCAAGGTGTCCATGAAGAAGGGAATCCACACCTTAGAGTCCCAAGAGAGTCCTTTGAGATTCGTCCAACCCCTCAAGTCGAAGCGGCGGATGTGGAGACATGTGACCTCTGCTATTTCTATCAATCCGAGGCATCAGTGGGCAGCAAGCTACCAATTTGATCGCTGCAGATGTTGGGATGCCAGGGGCATCTCAGGGCGCTTTGAACCACCACTCTGAACTCACAGAAGAGAGATTTGGGGTGGAGCAGCTGAAGAAGGTGGTGAGCAAAGTCAGTCACATCATGTTGTCGAAAAGGTGCGAGCCAATTGGACAAAAAGGTGGTACATTGCCCAGCAAACCACAGAAGAAGAGGTTCTCCCCCAGGTGGCATGACGTCAATGGTCGCAAAGTCTTCTAAAAAGAAGGACCATTGGTCCTCACTCCAGCCGCCAGCCTCGCTTGCACACCAGACCAGGCCTGTAGCCACTGAGTTCATGTAGCAAGCAGGTGCTGGATTCATGATCCAATACTGGCCAATAGATCCAGACGTAGCGGGGATCCAAGGAACTTTCGGGCCTCCAGGTGGAGCATAGGGAGGGAGTTGGGTCCTGTGGTACTCCAGGTAGATCAAGTGAAGACTTGAAAGTCGGATCAAGGTCAGTCCATTCCTGGCTGGGGACTTGGGACCCCAGCTAGCTCTTGCAGGTGGCGCAGAGATTCGGAGGCTGTTCTCTTTGACCTGAATCGTTGTCCGCTCGGAGAGGTGGTGTTCGGGTAGGTCTTGGAGTCCCGGAGGAGAAACAGGATATACACCGCAGTCAGAAAGACCGTGCCAGCCTCTGGAACAGCCTCAAAGAGCCCTTGAGGAAGTCCTCCGAAAAGCCGGATGAAGTTGCGGTAGAGGAAGGACTCCATGACCAAGGTGGTTAGGAGTCCCGCACGACCATGGGCTAAGGGGTCCGCACCAGCCCGTGCCTTTTGAAGACATGGGGCCTGAGAGCTAGTGGCCCTTACCATCATCATCATCATCCTCATCCTCATCCTCATCCTCACCCTCCTCCTCGTCATCATCATCATCATCATCATCTTTTTCTTTCCATACGCTCATCAGGTGATGAAGGCGTGGATCCTTTGATCCGTCTGGGCTCCGAGGAGCCTGCCAGCTTTTGGTCAGCTAGCTGAAAGTCCTATCAAGCAGCGTGGCCAGTGTTTCCCTGGCTCGAACCGGCTGGCTCGGCTCGACCTTAGTGCCAGGTGCAAAATGCCAAATTGGCGAAGGCATGGACACGGGTGGTCCTCAGTCAGGTCGGTGCCGTGGAATGGCTGGCAGGCACACCATCTCGTCGGGTGGGCTTTCGTGATGAAGTCCACCGCGCACTTCTCGGCCAAGGGGAGAGATGCTTCCCAAAGCGCCCTGTGGGCCTCCAGGTGGGAGTTGAGATCCCGAGGCCAGCTCCTGCGCATAATGCATTTTTTGACGAGCCGGTGGCAAAGCACAGGGTGATCCACTAGGATGCCAGCATCCAAACCATCAAGGGCCTGAAGCCATTTGAGGTGCCAATCGTCATTGATGGTGGGGTCATGGATGATGTGTTTGATCTTCTCTTCATCTGACAGGATGGGTGACTCCTCAGCCATCAAGCAGACCCATGTGGCATGCAGTTGAGCCACAAGAGACAGCAGTTCTCTTGCACCACCAGCGGAACCTTATCGAACTTCACCGGCGAATTCCCGTCATCGAAGATCCACCATGCCCCACCCTCCGACACTGCAGGATGGCTCCGAGCCGAAGTGATAGGATACCGCTGTGACCTCAAAGGTGGTCGATGCCCAGCTTGGTGTCCAGGAAGAAGGGAATCCACACCTATAGAGTCCCACGAGAGGCGGGCTTGGCTTTTGCTTCCCCTCGAGTCGAAGCGATCAATGTGTAGACATGTAACGTCTGCCGGTTCGGTGAGGCCGCGTAGGCCGATGGAAAGCAGCCCTTGCAAATCAGTAGGCAGCATGACATTCTTTTGCTCACTGCAGATGTAGAGGTGCAGGGGGCGCCCCAGGGCACTCTGATCCACCACTCGGATCTCCCCATCCTGCTCCAGCCGGGATTCCCAACAACAACTGAGGAAATTGGGGTTCAGCTGTTGAAGAAGGTAGTGAGCAAAATCGGTGACATCGTGTTGTCTAAAGGGTTCCGGCCAGGTGGACAAAAAGGTGGCCCATTGCCCATCAGCCCACAAAAGAAGTGGCTCATCCCCTTGTACACATCTGCAATGGTCGCAAAGACCCCCGGAAAGTTGGACCAGTGGTCCTCACTCAGGCCATCAGCCTCACGCGCACTCCAAACCAGGCCAGTGACCACTGAGTTCATGTAGCAGGCAGCAGCTGGGTTCAACAATGGTCGCAAAGGAGGTGTTGTGATATTGGTCAAAGTTCCCCCAGCATCTTGCCCAGGTTTTGGGCCAAGGGTGACCTGACTGAGTTGGTGCCATAGTCCCTTCATCTCTGAAGAGTGCGGATTTGTCAAGGCCAAGGTGATCCTCCATGGAATGACGGCTGAAGGCTTTTCTGTGTCCGTGGTCATGACCTTCTGAATTTGCTGGGATGGCCGTAGTGCTCCAAACCTTTTGATCAGGTCCTCTTGCTGAAGGAGTGTGAGCGTCCGGGTCAGCGTCTGCGTGGCCTGGTTTGTAGTCAGAGGGACATCCTCCTGAGCTTCCATGATCTGCTTTTGGTGATCCCACTTCATCCTGGGAAAGACATAGGTGTTCGTCTGGTCCGGTTCCATCCTCAGGAAGCCCAGGCGTAGCAACGTTTGGATGAAGGGATCGGAGATGAAGGGATCGGAGGAGGCCGTGGATTGAAGCTTCTGAGTCCTCTTCAGCAGTTCTTCCAGGAGGGATTTCAGAACCAGTATTCTCAATGGATGTGTCCTCTCGTTTTGAGGTGTCTGATGCCAGGTGGTTCCTTTACCCGCGCTCAAAAAAACGTAGAAGTCCGTCTCTGTGGCCAGTGTCTAACGCCCACTAGGCGCTGCGCGGATATTCGGGTTCACGTAGGTAGCGGTGTTCCTGTAGTGATCTTTTGCGCGTTTTGCTATGCATGGGTACCCATCCCATGCTTTGAGGGAATTTCACACACTCCCAGGCACCCATCAAAACGATGAAGGGCCTTTGGGAAGCGTTCTGGATCGATGCGCAAGTTCCGTCGGGAGGGAGCACCAGTCGATGCTCCTTGACAGAGGACGACCATGGAGATCGACTTCGTGCAAGCGGAAGGGCTCTTCGAAACGGACACGAAGATCCAACATGTTGCCGAGACCTGTTCAAGCACATTAGGGGCGAGATCATTGACCAACACGCGCCGGGTTCTGCTCCAGGGCGCAGGGCTCGAGGAGCAGGCGAGTTTGGTGACCGCAACGGCGACCCAATATTATCGACAGGAGTTGCAGAGGAAACCACCATGGCCGGTGGCTTGACCCATGCAGCTCGGTGGACTATCTTCTCCATCGAGGCCACGATAGCAGGCAGTCATTGGAGTGTTTTTCAACGCCTCGAACTTCCTCCATTGGACCTTGAGACGATTCCGCCCAGAGAAGAGATCCTGAACGCGCAAAAGGCTGCGGCCGAGGACGCAAAAGGGGGAAAGTCCAAAGGAGGCAAGAGCAAGGAGGTTGCCCAGTGACGCCGTTCCCGTTTCTGCAAGCTTCCTTCATGGCTGCGCTGCTTGAGGCTCTTCGCTACCGCTTCCACGGCAGAAGACCAGACCAATGGTGGGCCCAAGGTTGAAATTTCATTAAATTTCTAGGTTTAGAAATTGGACCGCTCCGCAGCCTACGCCTTGTGGAAGGGGTTGCAGCAGACCCCGGTTTTGAAGTTATAGTTCGACAGATCGAACATGCCAAGTTGGCTGACAAGGATTCCCCGAACCTGCTGACGGCTTTCGGCCGCATCAAAGTTCCTGCAACTTGTCTTGTGAAAAGGCATGTCCGGCAGTAATACAGAATGCCTAAGAAAGACATGCAACAACTTGCCTGTGGCCCTGTGGCTCGTAGTTGTGCCACCTGGTCATTGATTGGCCCCATGGTGAGTTGAGCGTGCGCACAGTCAGCCGGAACCCCACCAGGCGACTCAACCGCCAGAGTTCGATGAATCTCCACCAACTCGATTCAGGGCAAAACAGTTCGACGAGTTAATGCGAGACGACACCTCAGGGTTGAATCCCAAAACGACCCTGCTTCACGCTGATTCCATGTTTGGCCATGCCATGTGTGTGTGTGTGTCCCATCCGGGCATGTACAGGTTTGCACAGACGCACCGATGCGCAGAAACGCTCGCACGTTCACCCGTTCACCTTCTGCTGCTCCACCGATTGTCCACCCAAACCATGTCAAATGATCACAATTGTTTTGTCCTTTGCAAGGGATGGAGTGAGTCTGTAGCTCTTCTGCAACATCAAAACCTGCAAGGTGGACAAAGCGACGTTTCGGCTTTGTCACGTACCAGCGCCCGCATCACCAGAGAGCAAACGCACAAGGCAGGTTGATACACATCTCAGTTCCGGTTGCACACGCAGCAAATGTATAGTACTTGCAGTCATATACGCAACGCAAAAGTTTGTTTTTAACTAACTGTTCTTTTCTTTGGCGCTTGCAATTCGATTCGCGAGTCAACCCCATGGCTTTTGGCAGCCTTTGCATTCTGAAAGTCTTGAGCGGCGAGGCATTGGCTGTGTTGAACCAAAAGAGCCTGGAACCAAGTTATATGGACAAGTCTTTGAACGGCGTTCGTTCACACCATACAGCATCCAGCACGTGCGCTCAGATGGTTTGATGGCACCAAGGCGTGTTGTCTCCGGTTTCTGGCAACTCTGAAGCTGAGTCACCAGCCTCGGTAGAGGCTATGTGAGTCCGGACAAAGCGGTTCAACAGTTCAGCAAGCCCGCGCACAGACCATTGAAAGGAATGTGTGCAAGTTTGATCACATCCCCGGTGATGGGTGCTGGGTTGGTAGCCGCACCGGATGCAGTTTCTCTCCATGTTTTTGTTGCACTTGAGAACGGTGAGGTTTCCACACTGTTTTTGCCAGGCTTTCAGATTTGGAGACCTGCCCACATGCTTGGTGGAATCCGCCTATTTTTCCCACGTGGTGCAGAACCTTGCTCGCGTGAAGTGCAACCTGTTATAGGGCAGAGCATCCAACAAGTATAGGATAACACATGCTGGGTTTACACGGTTTCCCATCAATAAAGACCGGAGATACATGGAGAATCATGGAGATACTTTGAAGCACATGGGTCAGCCCAAGAGGCCCAGCATTATTATGTTTGACTGCTTTGTCACATCCAAATTCTTAGAAGTTGTTTGCTGTATCATGTTTTCGATATATTCTCACAGATTGGAGACGTACATCATGCGGCAACATGAGTGAGCCACCAAACCAGGTTCGTTATCATGGTGAATTTGATTTTGCTGGGCGTCGAGGCCCAACAGACCAGAAAAGAAACCTTGAATTGCAAGCGCAAGCTGCAAGAGTCTGTTGGAAGTAGCTCGATGTTGCTGAATCAGGATTTCCAACATATCCATCCATGCATCCATGTAATTGTCAGTGAACAATATTTGAAGCTGATCAACCTGGATTTACTGTATGTTTTTTGAAGAGGAGGTTGGGCCAGGTTGGGGCTGCGCTGCGGGAAGCGGAAAGATCAGGATATATATATATATATACCATCCTCAGTCGTGGCGATAAATACTACTGATGAAACCTGGTTTTGCGGAACGCCGCGTCGTCGCTTCATTGTTTTTCTTTCCTTTCCTTTCCTCCTTCTTTCCTCCTACTGTACTTTCGTCACCCTTTTTCCTCCTTCGTTCCTCCTTCTTTCCTGGTTTGAGAAGTTTTCCTAGCTATTTTCTTTTTCAGGTTGGTTTCATTATTCACCCAGAGAAAGAATAAGGGCCTGCGGTATGGTCGTCTTCTAGTCAAGCAATCATCACATTGCCGAATTATCTAGTTACTGCAGTAAGCTTCACGGGTTTTGGCCTTTTGCAAATATGCAGTTGCGCAGTAGGCAGAGTTGTTCAGGATTTGTAGCCATTTGTGCGCTTTTTCCACCATGCATTGGATCCATTCTCCACTCAAAGCTAGCCTAGGGAAAGTGAATGTGAAGGGTTTTGTTTTTGTTTTTAGTTTTTAACTCCTTCTAGAGTGTTTTGCCCTGGGAAGCTCTAGACCTCCTCGGCGACTCCACAGAACCCAAACCCACTCTTTTGAGCATTTGACAGGGCGTAGTTGGGAGGTCGGGACACTGCTCCTATCATCATGAATCATCATGGCATGTCCAGTGTTGCTCATGTTATTTTTGACTAGATTGCTGAGCGACTTGATGCCTCCAGGTGCAATACAGCACATGGGGGCGAGTTCCAGGCATCTTCTCTATAATAAACTACGTGATTGCGCCTTGCCCTTCAAGACTTGTCAGATTCACGACCCTGACCATTGACAATGAATGTGTCAGGTCGTGAGGTGTTGTGTGTGTGTGTGATGCATGTGGCTGCGAGAAAGCTGTGCGCTGGTTGCGTTCATGTGTTGGTATTTTGTGTGTGTGTGTGTGCGGGCTTGTGTTTTTGTTTGCGACTGTTGCAATTAAGTTATGTTATTTTTTGCTGTTGCTAGTGTTGCTACTGTTGGTGGATGTTGTGTTGCTGGTTCAGAAATTGCTGTAAACTTTAAACATGTTTTGTTACAGCTAGACTTAGATGTACGATGATGTACGCGTACTTTGCTTGACAAAAGTTCGTCTCTTGTCTTAGGGTTGTTTGGTTCAGGTTACCTTTTTCGTGGCTGAGCTAGCCGTGAGATTGCTTGCATTCGGACACTTGGCTTGCACATGCTTGCACCAATTGGGTCGGATATCCAAACGAAGGCGGTCGGGACATGAAGTAGAAGAGATGTGAAGAGGTAGGGGCAAAAGTGCATGTCTCGACCGATTTGTCACAGCCCACGCGGATTTTATCCTTAAGAATGACAAAGACTTGCTGCATTGCTTGTCTCGACAGTTGACAGATGACCGGAGGACACTGCAGAATGTTACATCAAGATCAGGATTGCACTTCCAAGGTTGCAGAGGCTTTTTTTTTGGGCCTGAGCGATTGTGGAACATCCTTGATGCTTGCATCGTTGTCATTTCCCTGTTCGAAACGGGCTTGGAGATTGTCCTGGAGGCTGGGTAGGTTCACTTGCTTTGGACTCTTTTTGTCTTTGGACAGCAGCAGTGCAGGCAGTTTCCGATCCCGGCAACGACCAAAACTCCAGACGCTTGGATTGCTCGTGTGTGCTCGAAGAAGTGCAATTGGAAGGATTTTCCTTGCGTCTAAACCCCGTCGAAGTTGAGATGTGTTTGGTAGACTACGGTACTTATGCATCCGATCATCTCATCAGATACTATCAGCAAATCTTGCGGGGGTCACAGGAAATGCCAGAGCTGGTTTCACCGTTCCATACAGGGGAAATCGGCATAGCCCAAAGGACACAGAAGTGAAAGACTGAACACTTGGAGCGAGAAGAGAAAAGCTGTGTTGTCATTGAGTCTGTCAAGCTTGTGCCGGCCGGCGTGTCCAAGGCTATCTGCGGGCCTTGCGATTGGCCCGCCTCGCACGTGCACTCCGCAGCGTCCGAGTCATGCGTTTTCTGAGGCATCATGTCATTCAGTGCAGTTGCAATTGTCCAAAAATGGTCTTGCAGGTTTCCTTAGAGCCACTAGTAGCGTCCTTGCTCCTAGTACCTAGTAGTAAGGCCAGGAGCCCCTAGTAGCGTCCTTGGCCAGGAGCCCCTAGTAGCGTTAGAACCACTATCACTAGCACCACAAAAAATAAACTCAGTCCTCAGCACAAAAGGATATCCAGCATGGCCAGGTGGTACCATGCGATCCTTAAAATAGGTAGATGGACACTGTTGACCATCGTTTACCATCGTTGCATTTGGCCCAAGGTATATTGCAGCGCTGCGAACGCTTATCCTGTCCATCATCAGCACTTTGGGGCCCTTGATTTGGACGCTGGCATTGCTCGTCCTGCTTTTCTACCTCTTTGCCGAGTCTCGGACAAAGTCTAAATTGAGTCTACTCATGTCTACTCCAGAATGTTTTTTGAGATGCAGAATGCGAAATTACCAGCCTACATTGCAGAGCAAACATGATGTAGAGCCACAGCCGCCGCTGATAGTTGTTTGTGTCAGCAATTACGCTGCGATCCTTGCAAGTGCTGCTGTTACAAGCTGCAAGCCATCAAAAGTCCTAGACAATCTACGCATGTTGTAAAACCCCTGTCTGGTCAGACTGAGCACCCACTTGCTTCATGGCTAAGGTCATCCTCACGCAAATGGTGACAGATTATTGCAGGCCCTTCTCCTTGAGAACTGGAGATGTATGCTTGCTTCACTAAATTGGTCTAGCACAAGTTCAGTCATGTTCAGTCCAATGATTCAATTATCAAAGCCCATCCTAGTGAACTCCTCACACAAGATGACGCAACTCTGAAACATAAGTACGGCAACACACACACTTGAGATATTGTGTACTGAACTGAATGCGGTGCCACACGCCGGCCTAGGGTTCCAATTCCTAAGGGTACAAGTAAAGAAACCTAAAAGGAAGTGGAGGTCCATCCAGCGGAGGTCTCAAAGGTTTCAGGTGGCCAGCAACTCCAAAAGAAAAGCATCGATCGAGCGGACGACAAGGTGACGACGTACGTGCAGAAAAGCCAAGCTCAATGAGGTTCTTGGCTTAGCCTCTCGCCATTCAAAATGGAAAATTGCAGGTACGTTCCCGAGGCGTCCCTCAGGAATATGACAACACAATGGAAGGGCTTCCAAAGTGTTCATTGCCCCCCTGCCATAATGTAAAAAGAAAACTAATCCTGACGGATCCCTATGACTCCAAGGGTTACACACACACGCCTCCCCGAAGGGAGGCATGTTTTAAGCTCCGCGCCAAAAGGTGCGGACAAAGTAGTAGCAAGGCCAGGAACCTCTAGTAGCGTCAAGTAGCGACCTGGCACCTATTAGGAAGGCCAGGAGCCCCTAGAAGTATCCCAAGCTAAGGTCCAGACAGGAGGGAGGGGTGGGGAGAGACGAGAAAAAGGAAAGAGAAGGAAGGAAGGTGTTCCCAGCTACGACGCAAGCGTCCAAGGACACACCAAAAGAAGAGCGGAGAAGGGTTCCCAGCTATGACAAAAGCATCCAGGGACACCCAAGAAGGAAGGAAGGTGGAGAGGGAAGAGAGAAAGAAAGAAAGAGAGAGGGAGAGAAAGGGAGAGGAGAGAAAAGGAAAGGGCAGGTGTTCCCAGCTACGAAGAATCGTCCAGGGACACACCAAAGAAGGAAAGGGGTGATCCTGAGTCTTTCATTCAGGAAAGCCCCAAAAAGCTAGGAAAGAAAGGGAAGGGAAGGGGAAGCAGGGGACTAAGCTCGCGACAGGTTCCAATGAACCTCAAAAGTACTTCGGTCGCTCTGACCACGTTGAGGCGTTAAGCCAGCTTGGACCGCTGCGGTCACGTATGGGCATGAGCCAGCTTAGAATTCCAAAGATGAGACAAAAATCATCGGACGTACGGCCTAGGCCACCTGCTGTCCGCTGCGGACATCTGCGTTCCCAGAGCGGGTTGGCACGAAGCCAAACACACTTGAGATATTGTGTACTGAACTGAATGCGGTGCCACACGCCGGCCTAGGGTTCCAATTCCTAAGGGTACAAGTAAAGAAACCTAAAAGGAAGTGGAGGTCCATCCAGCGGAGGTCTCAAAGGTTTCAGGTGGCCAGCAACTCCAAAAGAAAAGCATCGATCGAGCGGACGACAAGGTGACGACGTACGTGCAGAAAAGCCAAGTTCAATGAGGTTCTTGGCTTAGCCTCTCGCCATTCAAAATGGAAAATTGCAGGTACGTTCCCGAGGCGTCCCTCAGGAATATCGCAACACAATGGAAGGGTCTTCGTTGGGCAATGCCTTCCAAAGTGTTCATTGCCCCCCTGCCATAATGTAAAAAGAAAACTAATCCTGACGGATCCCTATGACTCCAAGGGTTACACACACACAGAGGTTGGATCGGCTGGATCATGATTTGTGATTGCCGCAAACTGACAGAATTGTAGCAGATAAGAAGATGTAAGCTGCCGCTATGTTCAGGTACGAACTTGGTGCGCCCAACAATGCTCAGTGCGACGAGAAGGTTGTGAATCACTGGCAAGATGTGCCAGAAAGCATCTTTGTCATTGGGTCGGGCAAGCTTGAGCAAACTGTGCTACGTTGCCGTGCGAAGGGTTGCCTTACCTAAGGTATGCTCACTCTTTTCCTGTCAATTACTGGTGGCCTCAGTTGGGAAGAAGCCTTGAAGCCCCTGCGCTCTGTCGGACTACTAGCTGCTGGGAGCATGGTTCTGCCCCTCGGTCAAGCTTGCATTCGGAGTTCGCTCGATGTGCACTCTGGGTTCATCATGAACAGTAAGCAGTCCAACAGCTCGACAATTTCTATTTGATTGCTCAACTGGAGCTTGTTTCCAAAGGATAGACTCTGTCCTGGATGGAGTCCTCAAGTCGCACAGAAGTTTATTGTAGCTATATAAATATCGTATTTGATGTGCGGAGAACTTGTGCAACCCTAGCATATTGTCCATGGCATCAGAAGTAGTAAACCTTCTTGGTTGTGGTTCCAGATGTTTCATAGTGTTTCTGTGGAAAGACCGCCCAGGTATATTGTGATTGCAGTTCTGGCCGTATTGAACGTAGTCACCGGAGTGCCACCTTGGCTCAACAAACAATGAGCATGCACACTGGCGTTTGTAAAAAATATTCCACAACATACTTGGGCCGCTTTCAGACCAGTAGCAGCCTCCGACTGCAAGGTTCTGCCACACTGCCATTGAGAGTGCAAAAGCTGATAAGGACGCCGTTCGAAGGGGAGACTAGACTAGCCGGGCAAGCATTGCCATGGTGTTGGGTGTTTGGGAAATTTGGTGAAGGCCTATTGATTCACAAAAGATGCTCGTGCATTTCAGGTTTCTGTTTTGGTGGCATTTGTTTCAATCAAGCTGGGAACCAGTTTTGGGCTCAGCAACTGTGTGGGTAGAGTTGTTGAGGTTGTTCAGGTTGACTCAAGGACTTAAGGGTTCTTGAGCTTTCCTTCGGAGGTTTCTGCTTCAATAGTTTTGACTGAAGATGCTCGGTCTTTGTTTGGGGGGATGTTTCGCTCCATGTTTGCTTTGCATTGAATTTGATGACTCTTTCAGATATGGGATGTGATGATATGTGATGGTTCTGCAAAGTTGGAGGTTGGAGGTTGTCAAAATTCAATTTAGCAAAGGTTAGGCCACACCATTCCTATTCTTGGAACTGTGACAGTTCAGCACCTTCCCTCGTCAGATTTTTCGAGCGCAAGGACGTGGCCATCATGAAGCAAATGCGAACGCATGCAGATTCTTGGCGCAACATGTACACTTCATGAAGCCCATGTACACTAAAGTGCTCGCTGTTTGTTGTCAGATTACGAGGCAACCTTCTTTGTCTTTGAGCACATGCAATGGTGTCACAAGTTATTGTATGCAAATAGCCGTTGTGCTCACTAGAGCAGATGCGTTTATACATGTTTATACTGTTCGGGTCGCTTCGCGACGACAACCGCCCGCACCAGTGGCTTTCGGAGAGAGGTAGAGAGGGTAAAAGATGTCTCTACAATCACTCTGTTGTTGGACCCTCTGATGAATTGTTTTGATATATATATATGTTTTGCTTGCAATTTGTAAGCATTGTTGGATCTATTTTTCGACCCCCTGAAATTGCACATGTTCAAGGGGGTCGAAGAGTAGAGTGATTAGTTAACGCACAATAAACTATACAATGTGCATGATCGGGACAAAACTTGGAGATGAACGCAAAATATAAGAAGTCTCTACAATCACTGTTTTCGGACCCTCTTACAAATTGCTTATTCGCGTCCTTCTTACAGTGGTTTACCAGCATTGTTGTATATATATAGATATATATATATCAATCGACCTCCTTGAAGCTGTGCCGTTTTCAGGGTGTCCAAATTACATTAACTTGCAGGCGCTTTGTGCAAAAAACTGTTTAATTCCAACCAGCTGAGGCGTATGATGCATTCATGAAAGACATGATAAGACATAGACTGTTGAGACGAGTCGCTTGTTTGCCTTTCATGGACCTGGTGACGCAAATCATACGGTAATAAGGTATAAAACAAATATAGCCAGACATAGACCATATGTGAAAACCATGTGTTTTTCCATGTTCTATCCCACTCCCACTCCTCTCCCGGACACACCTCACGATGCAGGATATGCTTGTTCGTTCCCGAACGAAAATGCCTAAAGCTAGAAAGCGATAACGCGAACCAACCGTGTCACGCACGCTTTTTGAAGTACATACTCTCTAATAGTGCTGTCTATACCTTGCGGATAAACGTTCCTCGTCAATCACTTTGGCATGAACTCTCACCGCTTGAGCGTCGAGCTGAGCGATGGCGGCGCGAAATTTGCCTTTCTGTTAGCATGTGAAAAGTACATGACATCATGATGGCCAACGCCCTGCAACTCACAATTATACAGTTCCGCAATCCACACCAGTAACAAAGCTTTTTTGCTGCACAGTCAACCGCGCACTGGTCGAAAGAGATTCCTGCAGTCTTCCAAAATCGACCACGCAAGAATGCTTAGGTGCCCCACTACAAGTCGCAACAGGGGTGGCTTGTCGACCAGCTGTGGGGCTGCCTACAGGGACTCAGAGATGAAGAGGGGCTTGAGAAGGATGTGGGCTTCAGCACTGTCAACGAGGCTGATGGAATCACGGGAGGGTTGCTATGGCTGGCTGGTCGCGCGAGACCCGCGCCAAGAATCCATCCTGGGCCATCCAACTTGGAAGGTCAGTTCTCAACTACTGCAACGCCAGGGGTGACTTGGGCTTGGTCTATGGGAAGGTGAAGGGGGAGAATGATCACCTTGATGGTTTGAGGACATGCCAAGATGTGAGAAGACGATGGAGGTCGTTGTTGACGCGGCGTTCGTGGTCGGGGATGAGAAGTCTGTGACCTCCTCATCATGCACGCTGGCTGTCCAATCTAACGGGAATCAAGACGTCAAGGGCTGGTCTCCTGTCAACGGCGGAGGCAAGTTTTTTGCCTGATGGAAGGTCCTCATTGCGGTCGAGCAGTTCAATCTTTCTTCGTCTTCTGGAACCTGTGGTGGAGTTGGAGCTCTACATCGACAACCGCGCTGCTCTCATTCTGGCCAGTGGTGACGGTGGAGGTTGGTTGGCGCACAAGACATCTTGAGCAAACTGTTTGGCTGAGGCGGTGGAAAATGAAGAGGTTGGTCTTCAACATCGAGCTGCTCTCACAAATCCTTCGCTTGAACGTTTTCGGCCAGGTGCCCACATGGAGAATGGGGAGATTGAAGAGATCAAGAAGGTGAGGGCTGCGCGGGTTGTCAGGTGCCTGCCCAAGGCTGAGAACATTGAAGTTGAGGGGCGTGATGAAGGTCCTCAAGTGTGATGATTTGGATTGACTTTGCTTCTCCGCGGCGTCCTTACTCTGGCTCACAGGGTTAAGGAGTGGGGAATATCACTTTTCAGACGCATTTTGCATTGGGGAGATAATATATGATACGATGAAGGTGAATCTTGCCCGCTGGGACATTGGCTCCAGGTGAAACTGAAAGGAAGCGGATTCCTAGTGGTATGGCCATGGGGATACGGCAGATTGCGGTCTCATTTCTCTTAAATATCCAAAAGGGTGTTGATGTGATGGGAGACCCTGACTATAGAGGAGAGGTCGCAGCGATTCCTCAGAACTCGAGCGACCAGCGCATCCGACAAGATCGCTCAAGTCGTGGTTGAGAAGCTTGGGTGGGCGTGTGGAAGAAGTCCTCGGCGTTTCAGAGTTTTCTCAAACTGTTAGGAATGAAGATGTGTTTGGAAGCGCTGGAAAAAGGAAACCTATAGTGTAGTAACGGTCGGGCTCAAATCAGGTCGATGAAGAAGGCTACTCCAAAAACAACGGCGGCCGGAACTAAGGAGCCTGAGATGGCTGAAGTGGCCGTTGAGGAGGGTGGGGGAGCCAACTATTTGTTTGTGGCGGTTGAACCTCAAATTCAACCAGCCGCTGAACCACCTGCCAAAGAGGTAGCTATGGAACGGGCTTCTGTGCAGCGGGTGACTATGGGACGAGCTGACGAAGCTGAAAAAGCTGCCATTATGATGTTTGGTAGGGCTTTCCAAGAAAGATGAGGTTCTGAAGGCGTCGGAAAAGGAGGTCAAGATGGACGCTATGATCCTCACCCCTCCAGAAACCTCAACATGAAGGTGAAGTCAAGGAAGGCATCACCATTGAGCCGAAAGCCGCTGCAAGCTGGCGTCACCCAAGCTGGGCCATGCTGGGCTCTATGTGCTTGTCCCCAAGGGAGGACAGGAGGCAGCTAGGAGATGGGAAGAGAGAAAGAAGAGTGTTCGGGTATCAGCGTTCCGGTTCGAGAGGTGGAAGAGGACACAAGACTTGCCCAGAAACGTTCAGGGAAACCTTCGTTCCTACATCTCCACTTGACTATGAAGAATTGGAAGGCCTTCGGGATCATGGAGCTCCTGATGAGGGTCGCTATGCGAACTTTGCGGCCTTGGCGCGCTTGTTCAGGAAGAAGCTGAGTGGAGAAGCTGACGAGGGGGGCGACTTCTTCTTGCTCTCCTAGTTTGGTTTGTGAAGACGCCTCCAATCCGCGCCGAGGAAGCGATCCAACGCATGGCAAAAAGTCAGATGGCCCATATATGAGGGTCAAGCGGTTTGCCGGGGAAGGAGTACCTGAAGTTGAGGAGGGCTCTCGCTGTCACTGACTTGGGCGGGGGGGGAGAAAGAAGGACTCAATGAAGAAGCCCAGAAGGACACCATGGAGGAAGAAGAAGAAGAAGGCTCCAGCTACGACGGCGACGTCTTCTGGATCTATGCCCTCGGCCTCTGCGGCGCCCAAAACACCACCAAAGGCTGCGTCAAAGAAAACTCAATAGTTCCTCCAGTTTTGTCCTCCACAAATCGTGGGGGGGGGGTGAACTAGGGGGGGGGTGCAGAAGTGGCAGTTGGATTAACTGGACCTGATCGAAACACCAAGCAGTCAAACACGTGCGGTCAGTGTGCGAGCTGCGGCGAGGCACACCCTTTCTATGGCAGTGAATGCAGTATTGGGCTGCTAAGTCTTGAGCCAAATGAATTATGTCGAAAGCGGACTGAAGAGCTACAGACTAGTGTATGTACAAGAACAGGTGCTACACAAGTATAGCGTAGACACGCCTAGGGGGACCTAGGACCCCACTAAACACAAAACAGACACAAATTTTCTTCGTGTCGAAGCTTACGATCTCTAAAGTACAAAAGGTTCGCAAAAAGATGCAAATGAATTCGAAAAGTTCTGACTTCGCAGAACTCGACCGTAGATGCCATTCTGGCTCATCTAGGTTGCGTCAGATAATCTTTACAAATCTACGAAAGGCATGCTTGCTGCATCGAACGTTCCGGAATGTCGGAAATCTTCTTTCTCAAGTCAAATCATCAAGTTGAAGTCAAATCTATAAGGCCTTTAGTTTAGATATATCTGGGTCATTTAAAGTGCATTTAGCTTTGTGGCATTTACCTGTAGTCGGCCGGAATATCGGCTTTTCCAGACTACTGCCTTTGGCTATGCTCTAGCCGGTATGTCGGCTTCTTAGAGCAGAGACTACCTACCAGTCCCTGTAGCCTCGGTAACCGGGGTTCCAAGATGAGGAAGAGGAACCGGTGTACCACCATGAGCTTGACGCTCCCGAGGACCAGGGCTGGTGCCAGCCAGCTTGGCGAGCTTGTTTCTTCTGCCGAGATTGTTCTTTCAAACGTTCAAGCCGCTCGGCATTCTTCTCGCCACGTTTCTCGGCGGATTGCTGGCCACGAACTCTGATCTTGTGTCGGCTGGCAAGTGAAAAATTGCACTGAAATGGGTGGTGGTAACCCAAATCGCTGCTCTTCAGACACAGATCAAGGTGATTCAAGTGCTTAAGGAATTCGTTGACCTTAATGGTAGTCTCCTTCTGGCGTGGAGGCTGCTCATATCCGACACGTCCACGATCATCCGGAATATCGGATGTCCTCGACCGCAACGTATGCATGTCCTTGCCGTAATTTAAGGCGATCTGCAACAGGCAGTCGCAATCGGCATCCAGACCTTCCAAAGCAGCGAGCTGCTCACTGGCGAGGGTTGAGACCTCCCAGTTATAGGTGATGCGCTTACTCGGCTCGCGCTTCTTGTTCGCAGAAACAAGAATCTGGTCAAGGATGGTTAGGACAGCTCCGGTTCCTGGATCGGCACGTCGATCGCCCCGGAAGTTGCGGTTCGTGAACTGATTAGCATCGCACGCGATGACGTCCACCTGGTCTGCCACGGCCGTGATCAAAATCTTCATGATGGCGTTCTTGCCGGCCGTAATACCTGACTGAAAGGCATGGGCATTGATGTGGAAAGCGCAGACTTGAAGTTCAGGCATGTGCATGCGCTTGCAGTCATTCAGGCTCCCGGTCCGGAATGTCGGACACTCATGGAACAATGCCTCTGCATCCACTGGCAAAGATTCAATGTAAGTGGTGGATGCTTGTGCGACAGCTAAGGTGTCAGGGCAGACTGTTGCCTCCATGTTATCTGCTGGATCAGCGCCTTCTTCAAGGGCAACACGGAGGTTCTTTCGGACTCCACGGTCATCGGTGATGCCTCCATCTGTCGATTCTTCGACCTTTCCCCAGAGCACGCGGAATGTCGCGGCATGGGCTACCCAGGCTAATCGTTCGCCTTCAAGTTCAATCCTCCGGATGAGCTCCAGCCTTGAAGTGCCAAGTGGATCACTGGAGCAGACTGCTGCGATGGCAGGAGATTCGCCATCCGATGTAGCCAACACGCACAGGCATTTGTATTGATTAAAGAGCTCTCGATGACGCTCGATGCCGTTGGCTTCAAGAAGGATTGTGATATGGGCTGTGTTCCTGACAAGGTAATGTGGAAGCACAGCGTATTGATCGGTCTCGGCGAGATCCCTGGATAGTGGCAGCCTACCGTTGAAGTGAGGTGTACGATTGATATCGCCGAAGTTGAGAAGCAAGACACTGTGACGTGTTCAGTCGACCGGAGAAGTCGTGCTTCATCGAGGTCAAATACTCCCTGGTTCGCGCGATATCCCTGCATGTACGAACGGCTTAACTCGACAATCTGTCGCATCTCCGCGCCGGTATATCGGCGATTGGAGTCGTATAATAGCAGCTTGGCCGAATGATTGGGTATGGTGCCACATCAGACTGTTCGTCCCAATGTTGAGCAATCGAGGGGATGGCGCGGCTCTTGTAGGTTGGATGGTTCGTGTAATGGTATTTGCTGACTCCTTCGAGGACAATTCGATCCATCGCGGCATAACCTGTTGAGCCGCCACCGAGAACAAGATCCTTGATTTCTTGCAAACGGTGCAATCGACCGACATGACGGTCGTCCGGGTGCCAACCCTCGGATTCGGCTGCGAAGGGAATCGTGAAATCGATTTCTGCAGTGATCTCTTCGCGCTCGTGCTCACCCAGCGGTGCCGGAATATCGGCGTCTGGGACGGTCGAACAGAGATAAATGCTGTTGCAGGAACAATGGTTACTTACATCGTGGTAGCAGTCAAGGCATGTTCCATGTCGACATGCTCTGCAGAAGAAGAGCACCTCAGCATTTGCACAGGTCAGACAGGTCATCTCATCTGGGCGATGATGGAACTTAGTTGGTGCTTTCTGTGCTTTCCTTGCATCGCTGATGACCTCCCGCGCCCGCGATGTCGCACGCTTCTTGGATGTTGCTTCGATGTACTTCGTTTCCGGAATATCGGAAAACGAAACTCTGCGACCCTCGGATGGAGTGCGGGCGGCTCCCGGCGCATGGTCAGCCTTCTTAAGGACAGTACGAGACGGGGTTCGTGACCGTGCACGGGAGGACCAGACCCTTGTGCTCTGCTTCTCTTCTTTCTTGACTGCTGCAGACGATGAGGCTGCTGCTGAAGGATCGTCCGGCATATCGGACTCTTCCTTCTTCACAGTGCCTTTCTTGACCCAGGTGCCTTTCTGGCATGCTTCTGCGAGGTCGTCCACCATGGCTGCATCTAAAATTATGACCTGAACTTCATCATCGTCGTCTGCCGGAATGTCGGCATCGACCTCCATGTCGTCGTCATCATCGACATCAATCAGGTCATCTCCCTCTTCCTCGGTCGTTTCCGACAACGAGCGTTTCTTGAGACGACGCATGTTGGTGGCTCCATCCTTCCAGTCGTCGTCGAGGGAGAGAAAATTCAGCCATGTCTCAGTGTGGGTCTTGGACATGCCGTGGAGCTGATGGCGATCAAGTTTCTCTTCGGCCTCCTCACGCCATGCCTCGACCTCGCGAATCTTAATATTCTTAAATGCAAGCCGCCTGGTTTCAGTCTTGAACTTATCGTGGCCTTTGCCTACCAGCCTCAGTACCTCGCAATAGAGCTGAGAATTGAGAATAAAAACGCAAGTACGGCTCATCGGGGACTGACATGGCTGGAGTGGAGTCTGGGACATCCCACAGCTTAGTTGACACACAGCAATTGTTCTGGATGTCCCATGCTAGACTGAAAAGACCGGCCGGAATAACGGCCTTGGTCAAAAAGTATCCATTCTTGCTCAGGCAAAAATCTTCCATGAGCTCTGGATGCTTTTCCAGCGTTGCCTTAGACAAGACGAGTATCACATTGGCCGTTGGTCGAATGTGTTCATAAGAGACCAGAAGTCCGTCGATCGGCAGGAAGTGGTTCATGTTACGCTGCTTATTGCCGGCTGTACTGACGCCTCCGGGAAGGAGACCGTACTGCTTAATCGAGCGGACGCGGCGATACTCAGTCATGTGAACCAGCGTGTCCGGCATATCGGAGAGCTGGCACTTCGGGATCTTAAGGCCGGTTAATGGTGCTTCGGCACCTCCCGAATGGCTGGAAACGGCTTGCACAAAAACATGAGCTGCCCTGAACTGCTTATATAACTGGGCAAGCTCCTTGCGATCCTCAGCCGTCATACCGGCTGGATGGATCCATTGAGAAGGGTTACTAACAAACTTTTCACCCTTCTGATGATCGGAAGTGCTCAGAATGCCAACCTGGTACCTGCCTTTCTGATTATACATAATGGTGATGGCAAGCGGTAGCAGCAGGTTTATGCGCTCGGCAGATGCTTCACACCATGGCTGAATCTGAGCCTTTTGCACAGCCGGGAAGGCAAGGTCTTCCTTGGCGTGGCAGGTGTGAGCCCAAACGCTGAGCATCTTCCTAAAACGAGCCCCGGCCATTGGCTCAAAAATTGAGAGCGACTGGTCAGCATGTGTCCATCCGGAATGTCGGAGGATCCAGCTTTTAGCTCACGAGAAATCTTATCGTAGAGCTCGCTCTCGTAGATCCGGTTCAAGGCTTCTTCGCCGAAATCCGGACCAAATCATCCACAAGCAGTAGACGAAGGCTGAGCTAACGCCGTATTCGGGGCGTTCGAACGCAGAGTCCATTGCGCTAGGGCGAGGACCGGCGTCACGGGAAGTGTCCTTGCTCTTGCCCTTGCCTTTTCCGCCGGAATGTCGGCGTTCGGCATCGCGCGACTCTGGTCGTTTGCCCTTCCCGCCGGAATGTCGGCGTTCGGAAGTCTGGCTTGGTCGAATGCTCTCACGGGGTGTCAATTCGACAGCTGGCGCGCGCTCTTCACGAGATGGCGAGCGCTTGCCTTTTGCTCTGCCTTTCGATTGATCCTGGCCGGAATGTCGGCCGCTACCTTTACGTGCTGCATCAGGCGACAAAGATGCGCGAACGGCATCGATGAAGCGAGGTGCTGATGGTGCCGCCTCAGACGGCGATTGACTCTGACGCGAAAGACTCACACTGCGTCTGGACCGTAATACCGGTCGCGCAGTGGAGGGCTGACTCGGTGATCGAGGCCGGGACTTGGCTGCCGGTGCCTGAGAAGGTGCCACTGGAGTCTCGGCAGCAGTTGCTGGAACTTTGCGGCCCATGATGATCACAGAGACTAAATATGCTCAAGCTTGTCTTCGTCCGTAGTAGTGCGCTTGAACCAGAAAATGCAGTCGCAGACACAAATTTTCTTGAGACAAAAATTCACAAGAAAAAGGTCATGAAGCATACATAAGTGAATACACACAGTCTGATATGTCTTCAGCAAAGAAGGTGAGAACAAACTGTGGATCCGGCAGGTTATTAATGACCCACTCAGTTATAAAAGCCTTGTGTTTCACAAGTGTACGGTAAGGTGGGTGTACATCAACCTGACGGAGTGTTCCTGTCTCTATGCTTCGTACAAGTTCGTCCGGTTTGGCGGTGTGTTTTGTTAGAGGATCAGCGAGACAGAACTCACTTGCGACATGACTCAAGTCATCGATGTTGCCAGTGTTGCTCTCATGTCTGAGCATCTGGATGAGGTGATGTGTTTCCTTTTGCTCTGGGAGATGTGTGGTTTGTGCCGTGGTGACCAGGTTGTTTGCGTCTGTTCTCAAGTGGATAGGAAGAATCTGGCCACTGACATCAGCCCACAGCGCACGAAGGAAAAGACATGTTCCAAAACACCTCATCAAGGCTTGAAGTTCAGCAACAGTGACAGTGGTAGACTGAGTAGTAGTAGTAGTAATCTTATGACTCTCATAGTCTATGATAGATCCACGTGTGGCTGAGTTATCTTTCTTCTCGGAATATCGAGAGTTATATGGCTGTCTTTCTTCAGCTAGATAGATGACATGTGCACGTTGACTAGACTTGTCACTGTTGTTTCGGTACGATGCATCAGGAAAGCCAAGGATGCGCTGACTGCCTTTGAGAGGCCAGAATCGAGCATCTACATATTGGCTCTTCATTGTACGAACAACCTTGTTGATCTCACGCACGTCACCAATGGTCGGACTCGAAGCGGCAGACGCACATCTAGAAAACTTGTAACACAGGTGAACCTGCGTTCGACTCTGTATAGCCAATTAAGCTGGCCTAAAACAGAACGATATGCTGTATGCATCTGAGGATTACAAGCAATGTTGTCCTTTAGATGTTTATCAAACTTGATTTCTTCTACAGCATCTACTGCAAGCTTTTGGTCACAAGAGATGTAAGGTCCTTGCTTGTCATGAGTCTTCCACTTGATGCGCTGACCAACAAACATGATGTCATTCTTGTCTTCCGAGCCTACGTTAAAGTCCTTACGAATGCCGGCAAGCACTTTATCTGCGAAGACCTTGTCTCCGGCCATGAACAAGTCATCGACATGAAGACAAATGAAACCATGTGGTCTCCGGCCTTGTGCATTATTCTGTGCTACAGGATCCAGCAACATGTCGATTGCATCTTGGACAGGATCATTAGACGTAGACGTCTTCCGGAATGACTTGGACAACGAAGTGTCTTTAGATGACATCTTATCGCGGTACAAAATATAGGTGCATCGATCAGCTCGTGTTGGCACAAGTCCATAACTGAGAAGTGCTTTATCGACAACCTGCCACCATCTGCGTGGTGCATCGTTCAGACCGTATGCGGACTTCTTCATTTTCGCTCCTATGTGTGGCGGATATCCGCATTCGGACGGGATCTGGCAAATGATGTCTCTAGTTTCATCATATGCTTCGCCTTGCAGGAAGGCGGTCTTCAGGTCCATATGATACAGATCCCATTGACAGTTAGCTGCAAACTGTGTTGCACATCGAAAACCTGAACGACTGGCTGCAGGACTGTCGGTTTGTTGGGTATCCTTCTGTCGATCTTGGAAACCCTTTAGCGCCCAACGTGCCTTACACACTAGGAAGTTGCCGTCCTTGTCCTTCTTGATGGTAAGGACCCAGCGTCCAGCAACATAGTTCCTGATCTTTAGCTTACGCATGTCCACAAGCTCGAAGGCGTCATTGTCGAACCATGATTTGCATTCGGCTTGCTTGGCTTCCAGGAATTGCTTGGCAAATTGACACTTTTCTTGCTGGGTCGCTGCCTTACGTTTCTTACCGACAAGATAAGAGAACTTATCTTCCTGTGATTGATACAAAGTCAGGAAGGCCTTGTCCTCCTCCGTAATACCGGAGTAGACTTCTCTGATGTCGGCTTACGAAGTAGCTGACGTTTCTTCTGTGCCATGTACGAAGACGGTGTGACAAAGTCAGCAAAGGACGGAACTGTCTTAAGATCTACAGGTAAACCATCGATGTACCGTGGTACTGTGAACGAACCAGTATTGCTGCAAAGCTTCTGTTCAGCTGATAGCCAGCTCCAGCTGTTTTCGTCCACGAACAGGTCATTGCAATCGATGGTCTCATCTGAGTCAACGTCATCTTCTTCTTCTTCCTCAACATCTACTGCTACGTCGTCCGGAATATCGGAGTCGACGATTACAGCTTCAGGAGATTCAGGTGACACTGGCTGTTCATCATCGTCGCCTGCGATAGGCAAACTTGGTCCGGATGGCTGAGCATCTGGATCACCGGCGTCCTCTTCTTCCGGAAATTCTGGTATATCGTCGATGTGATCTTCCGGTTTGCGTTTCTTCACTGGTGTTCGGACGACCGGCGGCGAAAAGACGAGTCGATCATCACCCCCCCAGATGGTTGCTCGGTGGAACCGTAGGAGGTGAAGGCGAGACAGGCATCTGTACAGGTCTCGTAGGACGAGCTTTCGTCGAAGGGCGGTCAGACACAGGAGAAGGAGTAGGTCGTTTCTCACCAAAAATCATCTGCTCGTCTGGTATAGACGGTGGAACGACAAGAGTAGGAACTACAGGGGTGTCTGGTTGCACAGGAGTCAATGGCAAAAAGGAATTAGGAATAGGTGGAACTGTGGCTGCAGGAGTAGAAGGTGGAAACTGTGATGGTGGTGGTGGTCCTGAAGGTGGTGTATCCGGAGGTTCTCCAGGCATGTGTGTGTCAGGTTGTGACGGTGGTGATTGGCCTGGAAACGGTGGAAATGGATTGTCTGGCGGCGGTTGTCCTGGGGAAGGTGTAAATGTTGGTTCTGGACTGTCTCCAGGTGTAAAGAAATCACCCGGTGTGAATGGATCACCAGGGATGTCGCCAGGCATGTCAGGACCAGTTGGTGTCATGTACGTGTCAGGACCCAAACCCGGAGGTGGTGCAGGTGGTGCACCAACAGTGTCAGGTGTGACAGGTGTGTGAACAGGTTTGGACGGAACGCGACCATCAGAGTTCCAGAAAAAGACACAGCTCCAATTTGACTCCACCAACTTCGACAAGTCGTCCAAAGGATGTGATTGGATATACAACTTAGTTGTATCCTTCTTACGCCATAAAAACAGTACACCTGCGGTGTGACGGTACCTGACCTTCAGTTGTTCAAAAGTACCGCGCAAAATTGTGGCGTTCTCAAATGCCACGGTAGGTGCAAAAATCTGGCGCATATGTGAAACATCATGTGCGATATGCAATGACTCAGACCAAGGATTGTACTCATGTCCCTTAGGGAGTGAGTTCACTCTGTTCATAAGACGTCGAACATAAAAGTCCTTCACAGTTACACTGTCAGATTCACTGAAGTGAACATATTCTCGATCCGTATTTTCCATCAGGAAGAGCTGGAGTGATTCGAGACCCGGAATATCGAGTTCTCCAAGCAGATCTACAGCTACGGTAGTCTGTGCGTGAAACAATCCATGATGGCTTCCCAGCGGCAGAATACAGCGAACAAGCTTGGAACAGAAACGATAAGGATATACCTGAGCTAACTTGGTTCTGCTTCCAAAGCCAGGTGCTGAGCCTTCCAATGGTTGATGTTGGTGTTGTTCACCCCCGAGCTTATTACTACATCTCTTGAACACAGGCGCTAAAACTCCTTCATCAAAATTGTGTAAAAGAGAAGTTGGCTTGTTGTAGTAATAGCCGTTAGGGTCTTTCATCCCAAATGAACACATATCAAGAGTGCCATAGGTAACACCACGACGTTGCGACAAAAGACGTTGGAAACATCTGGTGTACCAAAGAGCTGATGAGGCAGGATTCTCAATGATGAAATGGCCTCCGTGTTCGATCTGAAATATGGCAACACGACAACAAAATTCCAACATTGGAAGAAACTTCTGTCTGCGCTGATCTCGTGCTGCGCGATCATGGATATTGGTCATCTGACTCCAAGGAGCACAGTGCTGCGCCATAAAGAACTCTAGGCTTCTGTTTCTCGACGATGTCCATCGTCCTCTTACGTCCGTCGCTGGTCAAGATGTCAAATCCGGTTCTCAGGTCAATAGGTTGTCCAACACGCAAACCATTCATGGCAGCAACTTGGCTCAACCGTGCTGAACCTGCGAACAGTTCTAAGAAATCAATCTTGCCAGTCATGACAGGTTGCCATGCATAAGAGGAATATGTGAAGCCTTCCACACCGATCTGGGCTCCGTCGCTCTGGACTAGAGAGCTTGCGTGGTCAGTGACCGGAATATCGGTCCGTGCACTCTCAGAACTCAGTAGTGCAACCGGGTCGAGTGGCACCTCAACATCTTCGATCGGATTGATGTCCTTACGGACCTTGCTGATGTTGACCTTTAGAATTCTGGTGCCTAGATCGATACCAACCATACTGCCATCAGAACTAATGACCTTGCCCTTGATCCATTTACCACTGTGGGTTCCATCAGACTTTACCTTGGATTTATCTTCTGTCCAGTAGTAGATCTTATCACCCGGGTAGAACGGACCATCACTCAGTTGAAGTCTTGCAGAAATGTCTCTTCTCAAATCGTCTGATTGTTTTGCTTCTAGATAGGACTTCATAGCAAGTGTTCTGAGGGCATCTATGTTTTTCTCGGGAGAAGGAAGTGAGGCTGTAAGCTGTTCTGGTGTCATGTTCTCTGGGTACAAAAGATCTGCAGGTCGCCGTCCAAATGCCATCTCCAATGGAGATACTCCACCAAAAGTAACCGTGGAGTTCCTGGTAAGTGATGCTTGTCTGAGGAGTTGACGGTACGTGATCTCGTATCTGGATGGATCCTCAGTCACGGCCTTAAGCATCAGGGTGATCTGCTTTTTGTACATGCGAACAGCTGCTTCTGCTCTATTTGGCCATGGAGTACCAGGTCCTAAAGTGATCGGTCGGATATTCTTTCTGTTGTAAAAAGCTTCAAGTTCAGTACCCATGAAACCTTGATCACCGACAAGATACTTAGGATTCAATTGGTATGTCTCAAAATACTCCAAAAGATGACCAATCGTTTCTGCTTCAGTCTTGCCGTTACACACGTAAGCAGTGGTCATGGAAGTAGCACCGTCATAGATGATCAGGAAAAGAAGTTTGGACTTGTCATTGATAACTAGTTCACCATGATCAACAAAGGTGAGTTCTCCAAACGTTTCACTCCTCATACCTGAAATTCTTGATCTCGAAGGTGCAATCTTGGACTTCTGACATGTGTCACACTGCTTGACTACCTTTTCATACTCTTCATAGATCTTAGCAGGAATCTTCAAAGCTGATGCGCGTTTCTTGAACTGCTCAGTTGACATGTGGTAGTGCTTCAAATGCAGTTTCAAGAGTTCAGTTGGATGAGATAGCTTTTCATGGATTCTCTGCAATGCTAACGGCAATGTTACTGAAACCTTAGGAGCTTTCTTCTCTCGATGCACTGTTGTTGGTATTGGTTTCACATCTTCCTTGGATTCTTCCTGAGGATCAGGCTTCACCGGCATGTCAGGTTCTGCTGGAGGTACGTCAGGCTTCTCGGCTCCTGAGCTTGAACTTGGAATCTTCGAACGCTCAAATGGTGTACCAAAATCAGGTGACTTCTCTGTCTTCCGGTATATCGGAGGTGTCACCTTCTTAGCCGGTGGAGGCATCGAAATGAGCTTCGATGGCGGATCGACCTTGGCATCTCCACTTGCAATGTGCTTATCTGGCTTCTTAGCCGGAATATCGGCTGCTGACTTGTCTTCCTTCACTTCGGATGTCTCTGCCTTCTTGCATCCATC
>CAXAMN010010624.1:54779-68003 GCA_963970005.1 Durusdinium trenchii | reverse complement strand
CGACTTTGTAGTACAACTTTAGTACGCGGAGCAATCTGTGGAGCTGGAAGCTGAGAACTGGCGACTTTGTAGTATAACTTTCGTACATTATGCCCCGTATTGCGGACGTGCGACAACCGCTGGTGTTGTTGGCTAGTTGTGGCTGCGCACACCTGTGTGCACAATACCTCGTACATCCGTCGTGCACATCACTCTCTTACACCTTCTCTCCCACCCCTCTGTTGTCGGAAGCTGATATCACTTCCTGACAAGGCCGTGTTGTAGAAGCTATTGAGACTCTGACTGCTTTGTGCTTTAGAAACTTAAGATTCGTAAAGATTCATATGTGGGGTTATCCGGTCCTTTAATTGTTTTCAGCACTTCAACCAGTGGAAAAGCAAAATGAAACCGAATAACAAAATGGTGGGAACGAAGAGACATGATTCCGAAGAAACACCCTCAAACTATCTCAAACTGAATTTGTTAGTGCAATCCTGGAGAAGAATCCACAGCGCTTGCAAAAAATAGGATCCTTTGCATGGGCAATGCCTCCCTCTGAATGGTTGTGCCAAGATGACCGATGGAAAGAATAAAATGCTTGTGGATGCTTCTGGCGGGGATTTCAAGTGGCGCAGAAAGGCTACAGAAGCTTCAGCCTCGTTTCCCATTCGCTCTTTGCTTTTTATTGAAATCCTTGCCTGTTGCTTTATCAACTGTAGAGCGCAACCAGGCGCAATTGCACGAGACCTCGGAGCTCAATCGGAGAATGGCGTGGAACTCACGCGACACCGTTCAAACGGAGATCACGATCGCACGATGGTGAAGCAAATAGACTTCGTGATTCATTCACGGTGCAGCCACATCCTGTTTCACCTTAGTACGAAAGGAATTTGAGCCATTGAAGGCAACGCTTTTGGATTTGTCGAAACTTCAGTGCGTAAACTTCAGCCCGTTTCTGATTGCATGGCTCAAGTGCTGGGTTTCACCTCGCACAGACAACCTTAAACCGATTTCCCGAGAGGGAAACACTGGGACCGGGATATCATTGATGGCACAATCCTCAGATGCTAGATTGCTCTTTGGACTCCATGTGACTTCACTCCATGACCTGTTTGAGGTAAGGATTCTCATCTGGTTTACTGTCACTTGGCTTCAGCTCGGCTATCGCTCAACTTTTTTTTTGCATACAAAAAGGTACAACTCAACTTTAGAACAGGTCGCTCAAGCCCAATGCAGCTTTTCTACGACTGCAGCAAGGTATTAAATACCTAGCTTTCATCCCCCTTGGGACTCTTCACATGCCTAGGCGTCGCGTGCTCAATAACCTAGGCAAGTGCAAACTGGACATGGAAAGCATTCAAGGCATTTTGCCTGTAAAGGTGTTTGGCCTGTAAAGGCGGTTTGCCGCGTTTGCCTTTTTCTGAAGAAATTTGATTTGCACGCAGTCCGTTTGGGTGTTCCACCGGATATTTCTAGCTTTGTGGTGTGCATTCAGATCGACTTTGCACCAAGGTTCTCATCTATGCTTGCCTTGCCAATCCCTTGGAAGATTGATCTGAAATGTTTAACTTCAAAGACAACTGCACGCCGGTGATTAGAAAGGTTCAAAAGGAAGCTGATGTCGAAAAATATCTTGTGTAAATGTAAAGAGGGTCACGTTCCAGATTCAGCAGGTGGCAAGATAGTGCAAATTGGTTTGCAACACGCAATGATTGAGCAATTGGTTTGCTTGCTGTGCTGTTGAGAGGCCACAGTCAGCGCGAACGTTTGCGAAGACCCACAGCAGCTCGTCAAAATGCAATGCTGGTCTTTGCAGCTATGAGTTGGTGAACTACGCTTTGTTTTGTTTGCTAAAATGTTTGGAGACAAACAGTGCTCTTAGGGGCACGCAAGCTATATAACAATAAGTATTACATTAATTTACATTATTACATATATCATATAATTATGAGCGGCTAAGTACACGTTCATCGGGTTTGGGAACCGCGAGCCATTCGAGGCTTGCACGGACCACCTTGCTCTTGCAGCGGCATGAGCCAGAGGCCGGGAGATCAGTCGGCAGTCCTCGGTTTGATGCCGACTTCTTCTCGGAGGTAAACAATCACAGCACTGCAAGCAGTCTTCAGTTGGTTGGACAAATGGAACCAGTGTGTTTTGGTGTTCAGTAAGGAACAATGTTTGCTACTACGGGCTTCTGGCATCGCTACTAGGAGCAAGGACGCTACTAGGGGCTCCTGGCCATACTACTAGGAGCAAGAAGCTACTAGGAGCTTTCATCGAAAGGTGACCAAGTTGCACGCACCGCCAGAGCCAGAGCAGGTTGGCATCCAAGACTTCAAGAGTTTCTGGTGTTGTGTGGTACCTATATAATAATTTGTTTAAACCTGGAATACAGGTAGTCAGGTTTGAGAGCACCTTGCAACAAGTTGAAAGCTCACCTGGTCACCTAGATTGGCGATGCTGTTTCTGCAGAGCTGGGCACCGATCTTTTGGGCGATGCCTTGGAACCTACGGAGTGGCTTGGACTATCTTGGACTGCCCGCGCAAGTCACCAATACGTGCCGACCGATAGAAAGTGATGAAAACAAACAGCCGAATTGTATTGCCTAGACCCTTGCTGCTCTAGGATAGCATTTGATATAGGTGTATTACGTTGCGTAAGGGGTTTGGAGGTGCAAATGGGTGCGAGTATGCTGTGCACTTGGATGTGAGCTTGGCATGACCAGCTCAGGAGCGGGCATGGCCCCAAGGCAGACAAGACAGAGGAGCGTGGGGGTGGTGATGCTCTCGGACAATCAGACCTTTCCGCAATATTGATGGGTTCACTGAAACGGATCTTGACTCAAAGAGAAACATGTCAAAAGGTGCTGATTGCATTTGCTTGCAACCTTGCAAGGTACAGGGTCGGTGCGTACAAACCATGTAGGTTCAACATAAGTGCAGCGGAACATACCCCCCAAGAAAATGCCAACCATTTTAACATCTTTTAACATAAAAAGCATGTGTGTATTTGCAGAGTTTTGTAGCTGTTTTGGGGTGTATGGGTTTGAGGCTGATTCTTGGGTTGGCGGGGTACAATCTCTACATATGGCTACGGCCAGAAACATAAGGCTTGGATCACACACCCAAACCCACCCATGGGGTATGGATCAAAAGGTGGGTGTGTGATCCAAGCCCTTGGATCACACAACCACCACCACCACTACTACAACCACCTCTCCTGCCAGCACTCCTTCTGCTACTGCCACTGCACTTGCCACCTTCTGCTACTACTGCAACAGCTTTACTGCTGCTGCCACTGCTACTCACTACTATCACCAGTATTACCACCACCACAGCTTTAGCGAAAGCCAAAAATTAATTACCGGAAGCCACTAAGTGTGATCACAGCGGAGACTTGCACTCTCACACTGTCGAAGTGAAGAATTGGAAACCGACGCTTTTACCATTAGGCTATGCAACCCTTTGAGTGGAGAAGCCAACCCAAATACCCCATATTAAAGAAGGTGCTAGAACACAATATTAAGGCCAACAGAACTAGCGGCAGCCACTAGCCAGTATTCGGAGTGAGCCTCCAATCTAGAGCTGAAGCCACCACCCGTCAAATGTCTTGAGAGCCCACTGAGTCACCAATATGCGTGGCCAGCTGATGGCCTTTTTGGGCTTCTTGCATCGTCTGCTTGAGTTGGAGGAAGAATGTGCCCCAACACTCATTGCCGCCGCTCTGTGCCAAACCAATATGTGGACAGTGGCGCCCAAATTCACAGCGGCCAGAACTTCAAAACAGGCTTGCCACAAACAGGATGGCTTTGATCTGGGAAGCCACCACCTTCACAGTTCACAGTGAATTGGTGAGAAAGTGGTGGGGTGAAGTGCCACCATGCAGATGTGTTCATGTCGGGGGCTTGGATCAAGTGACTTGTCGGTTTGATCCATAGGGCTTGGATCAGCGCTCTGATCCATAGGGTTTGGATCACTCTCACTGCAGCGCGGAACGATCCATACCAGGGTTTCTGGCCACACCCATATATATTATATATATAGTTATATTAAGTAGTTATCTTAAGTATGTATATATATATATACATAATACAAATATGTCGTCAAAATCTCTTGATGTCACAATGCAAAGTTTGCAACGTTTGCAAACGTCTTGGATTCAAGATTCAAAGATTTGGGGGAAAGCGTCTTGAATATGAGCCTTGAACGCCTTGAACCACGTTGCTTTAGCTGATCCATTCAGGTCATCTATAGATTACACACATGGAAAACGGTGCTAGATGAGCAAGTGACCAACTGACCACATCGGTTGGAGACAGGTACACGCTGATGGATATGCTGGGCCCGCAGTGCATTTGATCTCGGAAGAGAGCCGATTTGTCTTTTACATGTTGGAATTATGGTTCTTCATGTTCCACATTGTAAGTATTGCAGTGTGCACTCTTAGGTAGTGCTCTTGATGTTCTTTGGCTGCTTGATCATAGGCGCGGCTGGTGAAAAACTGATGCTTTATTGCTGAACATTTGCCCGGAGGAACCAAGCGTAAATGTTGTATACATATATATATATATACAATACAATCAGAACACCTCAAGCACTCCTTCTGTCGAATTTGCCAACCTGGTCTTCTAGTATATACATTTTCTGAATGGGCCTTGACCTGTACTGTACGTGTCTAGGGCAGGCAGGTTTACTTTCAATGTCATTTGCTTCAAACGAACACCGAGGTGCTTCGTTGATGCTTTTGCTGGATCGGTTTGCACCGGCTGTGCCCTACACCGTTGCCATGTGGCAGCCTCAACATGATCAGATCTGATTTTGGACCTGTTGACATGGCTCTTTGCGAGAGAAAGTCACGTGGCGAGGGCAGAAGACAAGAGGCAGTTTCGCCTGATGGCAAATCAGGCTGCAACGGCTCATGCAGTTGGATCTGCTTCCGTTCAGTGGATTGCTCAGGTTCTTGGTTGGTGTTGCCTTTGCATGCTGGCACTGGTCTCGCACCCCTACTTCCACCATCAGCTGGCATACATGGTTCAGATCTGTGGATACCTTAGAGCTGTGTACACTGTGCTTGCTGCACAGTTGCTGCGTGCCACTGAGTGTTTTAATCTTGTCATTTCTGCATTGCTTTGAGCTGGCTCTTTCTCGCGGATTTTTAAATTATGCTTGTTCTTGAGTGTGTTCTTATCCTCAACAGACTCTTTAGAATCATGTTCCACATTTGCCTCCAGGAGTAGACTTCCTAACCGGTCCTAGTACTAAACTCCCCCAAAGACGAAAAATGTTCTTTCTTTGCGCAGGTGGAGAAGTGGGAAAGTATCAATCCGCATTTGCTTTTCTACAGCTTTTTGCCTCCTTTGATTTTCAGCGAGGCTTGCGACTGGACCGGTCCATATACTGATGTTGTGTTCTTGTTTTGCCAAATGCAAGATCAATTTTCTGTACTGGTAGGACTTGGAAGCGAAAAAGGCTTAGCAGTTTTGACTTGACTTCGATGTGCGTCCTGAAAATGCGTCCAGGCCATGAAGCTCAACGTGCGCTTGGTACAGAAGTGTTTTGCACAGGTAGAAACAGGGCCATGTCGTCATGCCTCTAAGGTAAATTTGTTGAATTCTGTAGATACAAGCAATGACTCTGACGCAATATCAAGCCTCAGTCTCAAGCAGCTTCAAATTCCACTCAATGATGCTTTAAAAGTGCATAAATTATAGAGCCTGGCATGTTGGATTGCATGTCGTTCATTGTTGCTTTGAGTGGATTGAAATGCTTTGAGAGCAACTGGGCTGGCCTGGTCACAAGTTGCAAACCAGTAGGAGCCAGTCAAAATACCACCCTTGACTCTCAACATTGGCCCAACTCATTCAGGAATACAGGTTACTGGGCTATTAGCTTTTTGTGTTCCTGTTTCATCAACAAAGATGATAAAGGGCCAACTGCGCTGTGTGTCAATTTATAAAAGTGTTTAACGCAATCCCAATAAACTTTGGCTTATTCAATGAACCGGCTCACTCTACGGCTTCTCCTGGTTGATGCACAGGAAGCTTTTCAAGACCAAGCATCATAAATCGAGGTTTCTGCTGAGAAAGCGCAGTTTGCAGACTGACTTGTGTTTTGGAAACTGATGACATGCAAAGTGAATTCTTTGTCCTAGGTCCTAGGAGGCCTTCGGGCACTTTCGTGCGTCCACTTGACCATCTACTGTAAGATCTTTGCTGGAACATGAGCCAGACGTCAAGTAAGTCATCCTGTGTGTGTGTGTGAACTTTCTGACGCCAGCAAAAAGCTTGGAAGAAAGTGTCTATGTCCAAGGTCCTTCTCCCGAGCCTGTCCACCAACTGTTGAGAACGTTCCCCCTCCGCCAAACCCTTAACAAATCTATTTCCACGCCCAAAGTAGCCCCCGAACCTGCTCGGTCAGCCTGTCCGCCAACTGTCTCCAGTCCAAGTCCACGTCAACAGCCTCCTGAACCCCCTCCTCGGCCACACCCTTAACCAATCTATTTCACATGGTCCCCAGTCAGTGCCAATGTGAACCGTCATCAAGTCCTTCTCCCAAGACTGTCCACTGTCCCCTTACATACATGGCCCCGAAGCTTTTCGCTCAGTGCGAATCGTCGCTTTCTGACGTCAATGAAAGGTCTATGTCCTTATCCGAGCCTGTCCGCCGACCGCCTCAAGTCCAAGTCCACTTCAACCGCCTTCCACACCCTCAACCAATCTATTTCCACGCGAAAAATGGTCTCAGCTGTCCCCGCTCACTGCCAAAGTGGCTTTCTGACGCCGGCCAAAGTCGATTTCTATTTCGGCCCCTGACGGCACTCAATGCCTGCAGGCTTTTTGCCAGTTTACTGCCACCAAAGCAAACTTCCAAGCCCCCTCTCCCGAGCCTCACCCCACTTCGGCTGGGTTCGGCGGGATATGCAGCCGTAGCGATTGGTGGCCGACGAACCACACCACTACCGTTCTGTTCAGGAACCATGGCAAATTTGATTGCAGGTGTTCCTCCTTGCATGTCCTGGGGTCCTATTGGGCACTACATTGGTAGCTACTGTGGCGAGGCGGGCCAAGGGGAGAGAAAAGTGGGAAAAGTGTCATTGCTATGGCATGTTACCATCCTCCTAAAGCATATTGATTTTGGGGGTACTGTTTGTCTATTTTGTAGTGTTCTACCAGGTTCTTTCACTTCGTCATTCGATGGAAGGTTCCTGCTACCGTACGACTGGTCTTGGGCAGTCTCCTTGACCTTTGGTGCAGCGCATGCCTCAAAAAAAGGAAAGACCGAAGAAAGACACGGGGAAACACAAAAATTATGTCTACAGAAAGGAAAGTAAGGCCTCCTTTAAAGGGCCCTTGCCTTCCCTTCATCTCATTTTTCTTGTGTTCAATTTGTTTCCCGTGTGTACTTCCTCCTCGTTAGATTTCGCCCTTGGCAGATTTAGGAAAACTGTCGCGCTCTGACGAGATGCAGCAAACCTGAGGTATTGTCTGCCACCGATCCCGTCGCAGTTGTCGCGCTCTTCTCTACGCTTGGAGTGTCACCCAAGTTGACAATGCCTCTTGGATTGTACGCGTTCCACCTAGGAGGGGAGCCAAACCGGGCCTAACGAGAAATATACGAAGACTTTAGAGAAGGAAAATATTTGAACATATAACAGGCTCAATTGATGCAAATGTGAATATATGATAATATTTGCAAGTGATTTGCCACGGGAATGGGAAAGGCTATTCCTATGCTAGCAGCCAATGCAACGACTGGTTTCAACTTTCATTGCATCTCTAGTTTGTATAATTTTGTGTATATATATACATAATTTGATTGAATATACGCAATGCCGCAATACTTGTAATTATGCGTTTGCCTGTGTCACGCGGCTGCTTCTGGCTTAAAAGTATAAACATCTAGATCAAGGTCACAATTCAATTTACTCATCCACAGAAGCAGTTGAGTACATCAGTACATTCCCACAATTTGCGGGTTTGGTTCCAAAGGTGTAGAAATTCCATTTCGCCATGGACGGCAGCGACAGCATTCGCCGTTTGGAGGACTCACGCTGAGTTGGAAATGCGGCGGGACATAGGATTGCTAATACCGCTACTGCTCCTACTACTACGACTACGACTACGACTACGACTACTACTACTGCTACTACTACTACGACGACGACGACGACCACGACCACTACCACTACCACTACCACTACCACTACCACTACCACTACCACTACCACGACGACTACGACTACGACTATTGATACTACTGATACTACTACTACTACTACTACTACTACCACTACCACTTCCACTTCCACTTCCACTTCCACGACGACGACGACGACGACTACTACTACTACTCCTGCTGCTACTGCTACTGCTACTGCTGCTGCTGCTACTACAATGACGACGACGACGACAAGCACCACAACCAAAACTAGTCCACAAAGTGGGTGGAACCGGCGCCGGCGCGTGGAACCCACAACAACCATAACCACAACACAACCACCACCACCACAAGAACGCAGCACACAACACACAAACTGACAACACAACGCAACAATATAGTTACCTGTGTGTGTGGCATTTTGCGTGGCAGGTGGTCACAGGGTCGCATTTTTTGGATAGAATGCCAGCTGTAAGCCGTGGGGACACCCCGACAAGAACTCCCCAACACTAAAACAGCAACCCCAAACCCGAGGACGTTTAAGCCAAATCAAGAACCACAAAATCCACCCCCATGCATGGCAACATGCTCTTCACCATGCCATGAGAACAACTGAATGACATGTCATGGTGTGGACCACTCAAAGTAAAATAATTGTTGCATCAGGTAGGCAAGGTACTTGGAATGCCAAACGAAGAAAACCTCTGGTCTTCCTTGCACCAACTCCAAAAGAGCAAGAGTTGTCAACTACCGAAAGTTTCAAAGTCATGTGCTATTTGCATCTATTTGCAGGAACAGTTTGCGAAGCAAACTAAGCTGCTGGAGGCAAGGGGTGTTGACTGCTGTGTTTGCTTTGGACGATGCTTGTCCAGGGCGTTCAAAGGCTATTCAGTCGAGCCGAGGATGTCCATATGTTGGTGAAAATAACAAATGCGACGCTTGCAAGCATGACAAGTTTCTTGGATGCAACCAGCACGGCAAAGGCAGTGTGCCTCCCCACCTATTTGGGGGTAACCCTAGTGGAAAGTCTAAATTATGGGTTCAATTAAACGTGATTCTACTGCTTCAAAATGTTTGTTCAATCAGTGTTTTGGCCATTTTTTGCCGATAGTGCCATCGGTCCACTGCCAAGATGTATGCATCGATTGTTGACATTTTTTGCTGAGCCCAGTGGAGGATTCCAATTTCAACCGTTTGAGGCGTTGACTGCCTTTCCCGTCAGATGTCACCTTTCCCAGACGACGAGGAGCGACATGATGCTGCATGTGGGCAGGTTGTGCGGCCGCGTGTGGTCAGAACCAGCGAGCACATTTGTTTGCATCACATAGTGAAAATCGTTTGATGGTTTTGGAAGTTACAAAAAGCCGCGCATACTATATTGCATCCAGGGACAAAGTCTTGAAGCTCTTCTTTTCGAGGGAACACAACAAAGGCATAAAGCTGACAGCTCATCATTTTGACCCCAGGGCGTATCCTTGGCTCTCCAGGTCCATGTTCAGGTCACTTTCGGATCTTTGGGTGATGCCTCAATCGCACAGCAACCGATTTAGTAAAGTGCTTTGGGCATCTCCGTGCTGTGTTTCCTGTAGACTCGGCCAGCTGGACCTAAAGCATTTTCAAGTATCTCTTCGGTCCAAATAGAATTTGCAGAAGCTTCATTTGTGTAGACGAGCTGCAACAATAGCAAGTGTTGAAACACAGGAATTAATTGTAGGTTGTGGATGAACTGAAGATATTTCAAGGAGTTTGCATGCAATATCAAGGTTCATTTCTATCAAGACACACCTCTTTGCACATGTGTGGCCTCGTGCTGCAAGGTCCAGAAAGTAGAATTATCTATCTCTGTAGGCGAATCCTGGGAAGCTTGGTGAAAACTTTCAGGGAATGGAATGATCGAATGATCGGCAAACATCTCACAAGAGTTGTTGGCAAAGAAGTGTTTTCTTGCATATCCAAATGATTGATCTAGATGTAAAGCAGGCTGTGGCTTGTTTCAAGGCTCAGGTACTTGATCTCCCTTTTGCGCCACCTGTATAACCCTCCTTAGCATTACATTGGAATGTAGCGGGCATGAATGACACGCAAACACCGCTACAATAACAAGCGCAACAATGCTTTGCTTACTCTCCGCCTTCTGAATCAAGACAATGACGGAACTTGTTTATTGCACAAGCTAAGTTGGGAAAACCCTTCAGCGATCAAGCAGATTCAGACAACGTCATCGCTGAAGCAGCATCTTCCAAAGCCTTGCTTGGTCTGTCGTTTTGTTTCAACATCGTCGACTTGCCAAGGATTCTTTGATGCAGGATGGGCAGCTTGATGATCACCAAAAGAAGGAGCCTCGTTTGGGTGATGTTCTGGTATAGTTCCACGAAGACAAGTTATACTCCAATCTCAACCACTCTACTGATGGTGCCTAAATAGGATGCTACTCAACCAAAACGCCATGGTTCTAATCCGGCGTTGTCGGAACCTTACTTTGAGAAATGCAACTGCCACATTCACAACCAAGTTGATGAGGCCGAAGTTGGACTCACCTTATAAATGTCGCAACAGAGCTTCAATGTTGAGAAAGTAAGATGTTTTTTGCATAATAGAAAGGGAGCAGAGGTGTATATATTTGAAACGACCCGTGGGTTAAAACGAAACACCGGATGCGTGGTTTTGAATGTAGTGTTTCGGCTGCAGCTCATGAGCCACCAGGCCCGCAGTCCCGGGCGGCACTCGGCCGGGTGGCTTCTGTCGTGGTGGACGCGGACACCACTGACGAGCACCGAACGTACATCGCAAAAGTGCTCGAAAGAGCATACTCAAAAGATCCTCGAGAAGGGTCTACAACTCCTCCGGCGCGAGCGAAGGGCTGCGGAGGAGGAGGCCGCGGGAGTGGAAGGCCACACCACTCAGCCCGCAGAGCCAGCTGCAGGGCCTAGCAACGAGGACAAGGAGGTGAAGGGCTAGCCAGAAAGAAGAAGAGGCCACAAAAAAGAAGAAGAGGAGAAAGAAAAAGCAGCAGCCTGAGGAAGAGATTGCCACTTAGAAGGACGATTTGCCGCCAGCCGAGATTGAAGAGAAGGAGACGACGAGTTATCACTCCCCTACCATAATGCTTGAGGGCGAGGAGAAAGCTGCCAAGTCAAAAGGAAGGTCACCTACACCAGAGACTCTCGCAGAGGGGCACGTGCACCGCTGCCCAGGAAAGTTGCAAAGCCCAGTTCAAAGCCCATCGAGACGCAGAAAGAGAAGAAGGTGAGGGAAAGTCCAAAAGGCAAGAAGACTGAAAGTCCCCGCCTGGTGTTGAAGCCCAAAGCAAAGCCCGAGAGGAGAAGGTCTCTCCTGATCATCCAGCCCCTCTTCCTGGTCGACCAAGCCGTGGCCAATTGTGGATTGGACCTATCAGGGCTTTCAAGAATAAGCCTACGGCCAAGAAGAAGAAGAAGAACAAAGGGGTGAAGAAAGAGCTCAAGAACGAGCGCTACTGGGAAAGGAGACGGCAACGGGCTTGGGAAGAGAGGAATCGAGGCTACAGAAGGCGCTGAGGCAGCCAGCAGTTGCAGCAGTCAGAAGAGGAGCACCGAGAAGACCTGAGGTGCTCCTATTGCAGCTGGCGGCGGATGGCAGAAGGCGGGAGAGGTAAGCACAGATGCCCTCCTGGGTTGGTCATGGGCCAACGGGTGTAGAAGCTATGCCCTACCATGGCCATGATCGCGGAGGCCAAGGAAGCTCTGCTTCCGCAGATGGGCACAGCATCGGAGCCAATGGAAGGGGCTGCACCGACCATCGTGACGCAATATGTGAGGCAAGTTCTCATGCTGTGGAATTTTGACGACTATCCATTGGAAGATCCTCCGAGGACGACGCCTTCGTGTTCGTTTCCTGCACCTCACGGACAGTTTGGTGCGCCTGCACGCTCTGACGCGGGGTCGAAGTTCCAGTCGGAAGCTTCGGAAGACCGTACAACGCTTGAACGCCTATCTCCTCGCAGCTGACCTCCATCCCTTTTGGGGATATATACACACTTCGCAAAATCCCGCTGACCGTCCGAGTCAGCGGCCTATGCGTCGCAAATGGGCAAAGTAGGAAAGCGAGCGTTAGAAGGTCAGACGTGCGAAGATAGGCATTAACGGTCTCTGAAAAGACCCGTGCCAGGTATGATACTGCTTCCTCCAAGTTTTTCCGATGGCTGGACAACAATGATCTAACTCTTCCGCGAAAGCGGGAGCAATTGGATGGGCTCCTGGCGGAATTTGTCGAACATTTTTGGTCCGAAGGATGTGGTCGAGCGCAGGCATGTGATACTCTGGCAGGACTCCGAAACTCAAAGGGCGCCTACAGCTGTCATGGCGACTGTTGCGTACATGGGCGACTTTGGTGTCTCCCTCTTGGTGGGCTTCTACGCCATGCTCCGGACTGGTGAGCTGCTACACCTGAAGAACTCCCATATATACATGACAGGGCTCAAGGCACCGGCAGTCCTTTTTATGGGCATGACCAAACAAGGCAAACGCATGGGTGCGGCTGAGGGTGGGTGTGACACTCTCCAGTGGTGATGCTTTGAAGTGGCTATGGATCACAGCTAATAAGCCTCACGCTAGTCTTTGTCCCACCAATGCTGCATGGCGAAAACTTTTCTCCGCATGTCTCAACGCCCTCTCACTAGACCCATTTCAGTAGTTCAGGCCTTACAGCCTTAGACGTGGGGGAGCAACCTTCTGGTTTTCCCGGCACGGAAATCTAGATAAATTCACGATCGCCGGACGCTGGCAGGCAGTGAAAACAGCCCGAGTTTGTATAAACGAGGGCTTAGCTGTTCTTGCCGAACTTCATTCACCCAGCACGAAACTCAAACCTTTCACTCAGGTGTTTCACTCGGGAGTCAGACCTCAACACTTGAGCGCGAACAAGCGCAGAAAACAGGGAGACGTGGAAAGGGCAGCTGGGACGAATTTTTCAACCTTTTAAAAGGAAAACATCGGCCTAGGGCTCCCGGCCAGGCGGGAGGCACTAGGAGGTGTGAGGGGTAAGTAGCTAGTCCGGTTGGGCGGACAGGCTACCTTACTGTGCCTCAGAAGAGAACAAATGAGTCAGGGT
>CAXAMN010010624.1:30858-54769 GCA_963970005.1 Durusdinium trenchii | reverse complement strand
GACAGGCTACCTTACTGTGCCTCAGAAGAGAACAAATGAGTCAGGGTGCGACTAATCAAGTCGGAGTAGTGGCTTGATTGCTTGTCACTTTTCATTGACTAAACTGCGGAGCGCATGAAAAGTCAGCAGGTGTGAGTTTGAACAAGCTAACACAGGGGCTTTGTGGAGACATTCACATCTCCCGGTTATGATGGCTGTGCTAGGCAGTGAAGATGCACAAGCAGCTCACTTTGCCGCCCTTGACGTTTGAGGCACGAGAGCAAGGATGCAAGAAGCTGAAGGTGAAAAAACAAAACATTGGTTTTTAGCCCCCTCCCCTCCCTACTAGGTTGGAGGCCGTCGCTACTAGGTTGGAGGCCATGGCTATTAGGTTGGAGGCCATTCCTCTTAGGTTTCTTGCAGATGTTGTGTTGTTGTTTAGTGGATCATGCCACTCGAGGAGCCAAAGCCTCAAAATTTTTGCGGGAAGATTGTATCTTCGAGCATTTTCTCAAACGGCGTGCAGGTGCGGCGAAAGAGAGCCCTTGCAGTTTCGATTGGTTTGTTTGCTAAAGTTCTATAGTGTTTGCTGAGAGTTTGCCTGCAACATTGGCAACATACTTCCAGGCAGAAAGGCGTTTTAAACCCGTTGGTGGACATTCACCCGTGGACCATGGCCTCATTTTCTTGATTACTTTTCAAAACGATACCGAAGCAGAAGTGTGAATCCTCCAGTTGCTGATCATGTTGAACCTCATCATTCTGGGCATCGAGGAGCGATACAAATGTGCTGCAAAAATGTCATTTGATTTTGCCTTGAAGCAATGTGGAGCTTCACGTGATCAAACTTCAATTTGATTCAGCTAGTTGAGGAGGTTTTTTGGGAAACGAAGTCTGGATTCTTTCGCATGATTGATCAGGTGGATTCTTCTGTGGGCACGCCTTTTGGTAGCGAATCTCCTGTCTTCGAGGCTTGCAACGCGTTTGAGGTTCATTGATGCATGTAGTCAAAACAATGCAGAGACTTTTCGGACTCAACGCGAAAGTCGGAGATTTTGCACAAACTTCAGAAACTGGAAGAAATGTACACTCTCTTTAGGTAGATGTTGGGAACGTTCTGAACTTGCAAAAGGTTCTCTTGAAAGATGACTCAACCGTTGGTACTGTTTGTGCAAGATGAGCCCAGTGCAGTTGGCACATTGTTCAGATACCAGAAGAGTTCTCAAGACATTGCTCCGCAGCGTGCTGTATATCGACCTGCCTTTTTTCCTGGATGCTTTCGAATCTCTTGCGGTTCATACTTGTGTTAATCTACATCCAAAATAGTGTTCAGTACGTGCTTCGTTCACTGAGAGGTTTTAAGATTGATTTGTTTTGGATTTGTTGATTGCTTTACCTAGGAATTTGCGCGTTCAAAAAGATATTGTTTGGCTACTGTAGCTTGAAATCGTCCTTGGTCAATGGCCTCTCTATTCGGAAAGGATTGCTTTCCTTGAAAGCACCTTCCCGGTGCTTGATAAACCGTTTCTTTTGATATCACCTGTTGTATTGACCTTCAGGTATCCCGTCTCCTTTGAAAGTGGCGTCATGCTCCCTGCCTCCTCGTCGGCGTGCTCATTTCTCGGCTTCGGCTTTCGGCATCGCATTTCTCATTGTTTTGTATTGTCAGTATCCCTTTGTTTTTGGATGTTTTTGGTATCCGTCTGAAAGTCTCACTAAATCGAATCTCTCTTTGAACGTTTCTTTTGTGCCTTCTCTTTTGCTGTGATCTGCGAAGGTCCCTGTGCTGACAACCAAGCATGCTTTGGATGAAGTTTTTTGCTTCGGTGGCCTCGTGGCTCTCATTTCTTCCCGCTGTTTTCCTTTCCTCATTTCCGTTCGACTTTCAGATTCAACACCACAGACCCTGCTGTGATGACCCCAAATCACAAAAAGCATCGAACAAGTTCGGGACAAGTTCCGAAGATTGCTCCTGCGGCTCCCGCCATGGTATCTGGATATGTTGTGCACAGGTGTGTTTGCGATAGTTCCCTGTCAGAGTCCAACCTAGTCTCTATTTAACCTGATGGTCGATTTAAGTCTATAATATATCAAATCTATATATATAAGTTTACATATATATATATATGTGTGTGTATGGTCATTTATAGCCGAAACTCGTTTGCTATGTTTGATGAAGCGCATGAGCAGCGTCTGTGAAGCACAGGCATGATTTAACACCATCGAAAGTACATGGAGACAAAAGGGCTGGCCGCTTTCTAGGTGGTGAACCAGGTGATCGTTGTGCTCTTTATGGGCGAGCTTGTCCTCAAGTGGGCAGCTTATGGATGCTGCTTGGTACGAGAAGCTGCTTGTGCCACTTGTGGACGGAGGGCTATTCGTTGGGTGACATTTTGTGTTGTGTTTTGGATTTTTTGTGAATCTGCTTCTTGCCGCTTTTTTGCTTTTCGTTGCTTCTCGTGTCTTTAATGGCTTTTCTGGCTTTTCCTGCTTTTCTGTGCTTGTCTTGCTTTTCCTTTCTTTTCATTGCTTCTTTGTGACTGCTTTGCGCTTGGCCTTACTATCCTTTTGCTTCTCCTTTAGTGGCGTATTGATTCTCTGTCGTAATGTTTTTTCTTTCTATGGTCTCTGTTGCTATTGCTTTTTTAATATAGTTGCCTTTCAATCCTTGAGTTAGTGCTGCCTTATTCCGGACAGCGTTTGAGCGAAGGGTTCTTCTCAAAATGGAAACAGGAGCAAAACATGAGTAATACGCATCGTCACAACTCACATTTTGCACATATCCAGACATGCGTATCTTCACATCTGCACATCTTCACACCTGCAGACAACCAGACATGCACATCTTAACATTTTCACATCTCTCTCTCTCTCACTCACTCACTCTCTCTCTCTCTCTCTCTCTCTCTCTTTTGTAAAATTCAGCAGCTGTTTGTTTGTCGTTTGTTTGTGCACGTCTCTGTATTGTTTTCCTCTTCAGCTAGGCTGGGCTCAAGGCCTTTGATCCAAGGTGCATTGTACAGCACCGTGCAGTTGTACATCAACACTACGATGGAGTAAGTAAGCTATTTGTGAAAAAGCTTGTCTCTTAACACCGTCCCTTGGTTTGATTCATTGTTGAATCACACCATCACCATAAACATTGTTGAAACAGTAAAGAAAATTTATTGTACAAAGCAGTTCAAACATTGTTAGCAAGTCTGTACAGCTTTTCTGCCATTGTCTCTCCAGCATTGTTGCCCTTCTCATCGTGGTGCTCGTGGGCATTATTGTCAGAGACTTGCAGTTTGTAGGGCCATTGTTCTACTCTTGCGACTCTTCCATCTGGTCGCTGGTCGATTGTCGAGGGCGTTTTGTGCCCTTTCTCCTCTTCTTCATCTTCTGACCTTTCCATATTGTTCTCATTGTATAGGACTGCTCGGTCCTCCCACAAGAAGATTGTCGAGTTTGTGGGAAGTCGACGCTGATTGTGGTAGTCTGGAATCGTCATCTCCATGGCCATTGTTGCCCTTGAAATTGTTCTCGAGAAAGTCGATCCCGATCGTCAGCGCTCGTGTGCCGGGAAGCGGCTGCGGTCAAAAGGATTGTTGACAAATTGTCAACTGAACATGCATTGTCTTCCAAATTCAGAAAGCAAAACTTCAAACACACTGTTCATCGAATTGTTCTACGAGTCGACGACAGAAAGATTGGATCCATTGTGAGACTGAAATCTTGTAGTACATATTGTCTATGACATAGTATGCACATAGTAGCTAAAGTAGTGTGCCATGGCTTGATGCCGCCGTGTATGTATTGTACACGCGTGGATGCTGCCATGGTTGTGAAACTGTTTGTGCGATCGCAGTTCAGTTGTGGTGTTGTGGGCATTGAATGCCCGCCATGTAGAGATGTTTGTTAAGCACCTCTGCCGGGACATACTTTGTCAGTATGTTTGCTGGGTTGTCGTGTGTGCTGATCTTGTGTATTGACAGTACCTCGCTTTGTACCAGTTGTTGTATGAAGAGGTACTTCAGGTCAATGTGCTTTGCTTTCTTTGACGAGCCTATTCGTGTTGCAATGCTTTTGCCGCTTGTACTGTCTGTGTGTATGCGTATGTTCACCTTTGTTGTTGTGGCTTCCTTGATAAAGTTTGCTATATGTAGTCCTTCTTGTGCTCCTGTTCCTATTGCATATAGTTCTGACTCTGCTGATGATAATGCTACTACTGCTTGTGTTCTGCTTCCAAATTGTACCACGGATCCCACCATTGTCACGATGAATCCACTTGTTGATTTTCTTGTGCTTGGGCATCCTGCCCAGTCCGCATCGACATAAATGTTGAGGTCGATGGGTTCCTTTGTCTGTGGTGTATGTGTTGTCCTCAGGATCATTTTGTAGTGTTGTGTTCCCCTGAGGTATCGTAGGAGGTGCTTCACCTTGCGTAAGCTTTGTTGTGTTGGTTGTTGTAGGTCTCGTGCTAGCTCTTTTGTTGCAAAGCTGATGTCTGGTCTTGTGTAGGTCAGCCATTGAAGCTTTCCTACTGCTCTCCTGTAATCTGCATGTTCTTGTGCATCTAAAGGTGCATCATCGTTTGTGGATTGTTTCAGGGTTGCCGTCCCTGGAGTTGATGCTGGATTGCTTGCTTCCATCCTTGTTTCCTTCAGCAACGTAGTGATGTATTCTGGTTTGAGGCTCACCTCAAAGAAGTCTCCATTGTTGTGGATGTCTCTGCCAAGGAATTGGATTGTCTGACCAACTCCCAATGTGCCGGTTGGTCGTAGTAGTACATGCTTTTGTACTTCCTTGAAAGTCTTGTCGACTTCTTGTTGTTGTCCAAGGAATAGTAGGTCATCCACATAGACCATCACAAACATTGTCTGTTCATTGTTCCTGTACACGTTGGGTTCACTTGTGAGTCGAGACAGTCCCAATTGTTGCAGGACTTGTGCAAAGTGATCTTGCCAGGATTTTGGACTTGATCGTAGTCCATAGATTGCTTTGTTGAGCTTCCATACTGTGGTTGCGTTGTGACCACTTGGGTATAGTTCTGGTGGTGGCCACATGTAAAGATTGTCTGTCGCTGCTGGTGCATGTAGGAATGCTGTTGACACATCTCCTGCTTGTATTGTCCAGTGGTTGCGCTGCGCCATTGTCAGTAGGATGCGCAAGATCCCAAAGATCGGTGTGCTCGCATAGATGTTGTCAAGGTCTTGGATTGTTTCCAGGAAACCTTTTGCTACTATGCGACATCTCACTTCCTCTTTTTGGGGTTTGTTGACCCACTTGGATTCTATGATCTTGTTCTTGTGTTCTTCTGGGACATCATTGCAGTTCATCTCTGTGAACACTCCTCGTGTCTTCATCGATTGTGCTTCTTTCTTCATTCCTTGTTGTACTTTCAATGGATCAAGACCTTCATTGTCGTAGACGAAGGGTTCTTGTAGCATCCTTTCCACTTCTGCTTCTTGTTCATCTTCACAGGTACTGTGGTGATCTTGTCACCTTTCTTTGTGGTGATTGTCACTGCTTGTATTCTCATCTTTGCTTTTGGTTGTTCTTCATCTTGTCCTCTGTTTGCTGCTGTTGAGGACTGTGCTGTCCTTGATTGTTTGGATTGTGCTTCACCTGTAGGCTCCTCGTGTTGTCGCTTGCTTGCTGGTGGTAATGGCAGTGGTGGTCTTGCCATTGTTGTTGGTGAAGTTGCCAATGGTGATGTTGCCATTGTCGTATCCATTGGCTGATGATGCATTGCTTGTGTTGGTAGTGCCAGTGGTGTCTCTTGTATCTGTGTGCTTGTATCTTCCATTGTAATGTCAGCTTGTGTGCCAATTGCTTGTCTGTTTGTGGTGTTGTCAGCTGGTAGAAGCAATTGTGGTGGAACTGCCAGTGGTGTTGTTGGCAAATTCCATGGATACACATTGATGGTATCCAGTAGTTGCTTGTCGTATTTGTCTGGCATGATCTGTCTTCGAATTGTTCTTGCTTTGATGACCTTGCCAGGGATGCCAACTATTGACTCTCCAGTCATTGTGTCTCTGCCAAGCCAGATTCCTTTGAAGAATCTTGGCTCCATCTTGGGTTGTCTTTTGTTGTTGGTATCATGTATTGTACTGTTTCTGCCATCTCGCATAGTGGTGCTTTGTGGTCCTTCTGCCATCGTCTTTGGTAAACTTGTTTGTCCGTCATTGTGCATGGCATACCTGTTCAGTAGCCAGGCTGCATGCCGTACAATCCACGGCATGATCGGATGTTGTACGCTCAATGTGAGGTTGTAGCTTGTGGTCACTTGTTGTACCAGTACTCGGACTTGTCCCATCAAGGTGCGATGGAATCGTTCAATGCTTCCTTGTGATTGTGACGAGTATGCCGATGATTGTCGGATGTTGACGTTGTTTCCGAGCTTTTGTGCAACTGTCTTCAGCAGGTTCTGTATGTATTCTTCTTGGTCTGATTGTAGTGTCGTGGTGGATAGTGTTGCTTGTGCTCGTCCACATTCAAACATGAATGTTTGTAGACATCGTATCAGGTATTATTGTTGTTGGTTCTTGTCTTGTACAAGAACTGCCATTGCCATACCTGATTCGACATCTATTGCCGTGAGTACTGGTAGTACTTGTTTGTCTCCAAATGCTTTCATGTAGGTGAAGTCCACTTGTATCACTGGTTGTTTGCTTGCTTGTTTTGGGTGATTGTCTGTTCTTCCTTTGCTCTTGACACATATTGGGCACCATGAGCGATATGGTAGATGTGTCAGCTCATGTTCTAGCCTCTCTTGTCTTGTTGGTTGTTGTGGCGCCTTCATTCCTTTGGCGCGATGTGCTTGTTGAGATTCATCTTCATTGTCCGTGTCGTACTCGTACTTGTACGTCGCTTCTTCTTCAAAGTTTGTTGATCCTGTCCATTGTCTGTCAAGCTGTCTTGCTCCTGATTCCTGCCAATTGTCATGGATTGTGTATCCTCTTCCTTGTTCCGTTCTGTTCACGAATGTTGTCCGTGTAGGTTTGAGTCGTCCAATGTCTGGACCATCATCTGTCTGTTGTGGTACATACATTGTTGTCCGTGATTGTACGTGAACTCGTTTCCAATAGTGTCCTTCTCTGATCCAATAGTCTGTTGTTGGTGTCATTGTTGATGGATCAGGTACTGCCGTGGTTGTTGGTGCTGGCTTCTTCGTTGTGTGTCTGTATAGTGGGTCTCTGCTGACCTGCCGTGCTGTCCCGTCTTGTTCCGGGAGTTGTATTGCTGTTGATGGTTGTCGCACTTGTGGTGCCTGTTGTGCTTTGCCTGTTTTCTCTGTTGTCTTCGATGTTGTCGTCACTGGTTGTGCTGGTGGCTTGTTCACTCTAAACCATGTCTCTCCTGTCCATGTGTCTCCTTGTATCACTCTTCGTTGTGCGCGCTTGCTCAAGTCATGGTATTGTTCAACAATGTCTTCGTTGTTCCCGTCTGTTCGCCGAATGATTGTTCGTCTGTAGTTGCTCAAAGTCTCCAGTGGTACTGGGCAATTGTCGCCAGGAACAAAGAGAGCTTTCCTCTTGTTCCGGTGATACCGTACAAGGTATCCTTCATTGTTGTAGTTCCAGTAGTCGCTATTGCCTCCAAGGACTTGTTGCGGTCCATGCTTTGTCAGTGTTGTTGGGGCAATCATTGCAATCATGCCCTTTTGTGTATGTCTCAGCTGTAGTTGTTGATGTTGTCCCAGGTTCATGACTGTTGCTGGCAGGTAGTAGAGGTTGTGCTGCTGCACCAAGGGAACATTGAATCCCTTGTCATGGCGCATTGTTGGAGTGTCGTTGAACCTGATGTCAAAACCTTGTTCTGCCAGTCTTGTCACTGACAGGATTGGGTCATGGATGTCACACACATAGAATGGTATGACAATTGGTTGTGCTTTTGATTGCATGTAGACCCATCTTACTCCATAGCATTGTACTGTCTTGTTCGTCACTGTCCTGAGGTTTGGGCCTTTGTGCTTGGTCGATCTTGTACACGGGATAGTTGTCTGCAAACCATAGTGGACAGACATGTGTGGCTGCTCCACTGTCGATCATGATGTGCATAGTGTCTGTTGTGCCGCTGCTTGTGGTATCTGTCTTGCAATCATTGCCATTGCTGATCATGGCGATGACATGGATTGGTGTCATGTCATGGTTGCCGGTGGATGGAATTGGTGGTAGTGCCAATGGTTGTTGTCCTTGTTGTTGCCGTGCGTAGTCCTGAAAGTGCCATCCATTGTCATAGTAGTCGTCGTACCATTGTGCTGTCGCATCTTCAATGTCATTGCTTTCTCCTTGTCCAATGTTGTGTATTGCCACTCGGCAATCGTTGGCATAGTGTCCTGTTCTTCCACATCTGTAGCATGTATCTGTTGCTTGTTTTCCTTTGTTCTTTCCCTTGCCTTTGTTGTATCCTTTGCTGAATCCTTTGTTTCCTTTGTTGCCTCTTCCGAATGGATTGCCAAAGCCGATCGGACTGTTGTTGTAGTTGTTGAATCCTTTTCCTCCATACTTTCCTTTTCCTTTGTGGTTGATGTTGTAGCTGTGGTAGCCGTAGCCGTTGTATCCTCCGTAGCCTTTGCCTTTGTTCTTTCCTTTTCCTTTCCCTTTTCCTTTGTAACTGTTGTACTTCCCTTTTCCTTTGTGGATTGCATCAATGTCCATAGGTGCTTGTCCTCCACCAAAGCTTGTTGCTACACTGGATGACTGTGATCGTAGTTGTTGAAGTTTGCTGAATGCTGTTGTTGATCTGTAGTACTCGATGATTGTTTGTTTGACTCGTGCATAGTTTGGGCTTTGTCCTGAAAGCAGTTGTAGGTGTTGTTGTAGTGGTCCGCTTGTCTCGTTGAGCAATACGGCTATCTTCACGGAGTCTGGGAGTGTTTGTCCATTGTCTCGCTCGAATCTTTGTAGCTCAAATCCCATCTGGAAAACGATTCTTCAAAGTTGTTCTTGTCAAATGTTGGTTTCAACAATCTTGTCAAGTGTCCTATGGATCTTGTCCCCAATGGGATGGAGAAGCGGATGCACAGTTGTCGGTACATCTCGAAGCGTATTGTCTGCATACTGTAGCTGCCGCTCCAGTTGTTGTGTTGATGAGGATGTACCTCAAATCAGTGCTGAGGCGAACATGTCGTTCACCGTCTTCGAGTGTTGATGCCGCTACTCGTAATTGTAGCTCTGTGAGTTCTGCTGTGCCTCGTTCTGCTGCTTGTAGTAGTTCTGTGTAATCATTGTCTTGCAATCCCATGTATGCTGTGAACTTGTACTTCCATTCCTCGAACGTGCCATAGTCTCCATTGAAGAAAGGTGGTTTGAGTTTGTATCTGTTCATGTTTGCCATGTTGGTGATTGTCTCGTCTTCTGGAACTGGAGGTAGGCCATCTCCAGCTTGAGCTGCTGCTGGTTGTGCTGCCATTGTTGCAGCTGTGCAAGCTACCTGTTGCAGGGTCAAGGCTTGCTCTCCGTTGTCTGTGTTTGTGTGTCTGTTCCTGTTGTTGTATTGGAGCTCACCTGGATTGTTGTTACCAGGATCCTTGCTCCGGTACCATGTAAAATTCAGCAGCTGTTTGTTTGTCGTTTGTTTGTGCTCGTCTCTGTATTGTTTTCCTCTTCAGCTAGGCTGGGCTCAAGGCCTTTGATCCAAGGTGCATTGTACAGCACCGTGCAGTTGTACATCAACACTACGATGGAGTAAGTAAGCTATTGTGAAAAAGCTTGTCTCTTAACATCTTTCTTCTCCCTCTCCTTCTCTTTCCATAAATGTTATCTTTCTTTCTTAGGCCGGGGGCAGTGCCGACGAGGCGCCGCGAAATGCAACCAACCCTTTCGCACGAAATGCGCGTCAAGCGTCCAAAACTGAAGAAACATGGTGTGTCGCTGGGGAGCGGGACGAATGAATCACGAGGCTGGCTTTACGCTGTTGTATTTAGTCTGTGGCACACTGTGTGGCAAAATATTTTGTCTGTGTTATTCACACACATTTGATTGCAAGAGCACGAACCTACTTAAACATCGACTGAAAGACGTCTGTGGGGCAGGAACCGAGCCCGCGCATTTTCTTATAAAAACGCACAAACCTGCATAAACATTGCCTTGGAGACACCTTTGGGCACGACCTGAATTCACGTATTCTATTCTATTGTAAACACACAGAAATCTGTTCAAAAAGCGCCTTCGCCCTTGAAGACATTGGTAGGACCTGAACCCGCACGTTTCATTGCACAAATGCAAGCAACCCCACATAAACCTCGACTGGATGACATTTTTGCGGCAGGACCTGAATCCAAACATTTTATTACAAAAACACATACGAACCTGCATGAATATCGATTGGAAGATATCTTTGCTTCCCTCCTCCTGTGGACATCCCTTTCCCAAGCAAGCGTTTAAACAAACATAGAGAAACTGAAACACGCAAACAAACAAACAAACGAACAAACAAACAAACAAACTGTCAATAGCAACAAGCTAAAATATGTTGTTCTTGCTCTTGCCAACATGAAATTTTCACAGGTAACACTGACACTGCTATCAATTTACATTCTCAGTGGGACAGCTTCAATACAATGCCTGTAGCGCTCTTTGACACCCCTTGGCAACCAGTGGATTACTATTTGGCCACCTTGATCCAAATTAGGCAACGAGCTGTTTTTACGTCCGGGCCGGTTTCCAATATAGACTCAACCTCATCCTTTTCTCTTCACATTTTTCCAGTTCCACTGAAGAAATTATAGAGAAACCACGACCGCATAAAAGGTCCCTAAACGCAGCGCAACAAAATTTCCAAAAATGACGCGCCCCTTTTGGACGCGGCGTTGTCTTTGTTGTCCACATGCCATGACTATGTAATTTTGCGTCGTCATCATCTGTTTTGAGTGCCTTCAGCGGTGCCCACAGATTGGTCACATGGTGATGAAGGTGTCCAACGGGGATGGAACAAGAAGGTGTCCAGTTTGGAGCGGTCAAGGTTGTAGTGCTTTTAGAGACGCTAGAATAAACGAGATTTGATTTTATTGTGCTATATTGTGCTTGTTTTGCTACTGTGTTTGGTAAAAGCTTGTAGTGTTAGGATGGGCAGTGGGAATGCTGTAGGTTTTGAACCACCTGGTGATGTCAGCACAGTTGCCACACAAGACCGGAGATCCTGTCGCCGAAGATACAGTTTGTTCAATCACAAACTCTGACTAGATACTGTAAGTTTTGTTTTTTAACTCACTGTCGCTTTTTGGCCTTTGTGAGGTACCGACAACAAAAACCTATGGAGTGTCTTGAAACAACATGAAACAACAACGTGAAAATAGAGTAGAATTACCTACCAACCGCGACACGGTCATTCTGGTTCCTGCAATTCCGGGAGGTTGCAATGTCGATCGTGTACATCCATTCTGATCGACCAAAACTAGAGCTTTTCCAGCACGGGCACAATAAAGCCAAGGAACCTGCACCAGCGCAACATGTTTACAACTCACGAAAAGACACCCCCCGTAAGAAAGGCCCAAAAGCGTTGTTGAACAGAACAAATAGAATGAAACAGGAAGACAGTCTGAGTCTGGCAAGATTAGGCTTCTTTCGCGGCCGAGGTCGGGAGTTCTTCTGCGGCAAGGAACGCATTTGGAATTTGTTTGACTTTGAGAACTGGCTTCATTTAGTGAGCTTTGTTTGTCTTTTCTGACGGCTTCCTTAGTTTGGTCCGTGGGTTGGGACGAACCAAATCCAGGGATTTCCGTCGAAATAGGTTGCGCTTGTTTTTTGTGAGGTGATTGCCGGCTTGTCATTCATCGAAACTGCCATGGATATTGTGTCAAAGGCATCATTTGGGCACACTGAAATCATGAGAGTTCTATGAGCTGTTTACGTAGTCTACGTAGGCTTTATTTACACAGAGTCTGTTGTGGTTGCAGTGGAGGAACTCAATAGCTCTTTGTTGTTCATCTAGACGGGTAGAGTTGACCGGTCACGAACTGACCCATTCGCTTTATGATTTGTGTAAATGAAGGCTTAATGTCGACCTTCAATCTATAAATATAACCTGAATAAGGCTATTGGTAAAGGCAATAATCCCTGACTGCCTGAATTCACTTCCGCACTTTTAAGGAAGCACTGTTCTGTTTGTGTTTTGTTTACATGTGCATGGTTCGAGCGTTGAGACTGTCATGTTAGTGTTCGCCGTGCTTTGGACAGAAGTTTTGAGCAGTTTTCCATGAAACCCAAATCAGATCGAAACTCGTTGGGACAATGTTCGGGTCCCACTCTGGCAGGCCTTCTTGGATGTGGGCGAAATGAATTCCAGCCATTTGCGAGTTATGCGCTTCGCACGGCTGGCACGGGCACTGAGGGGCGTGCGGGTGATTCGACTGCTTAGATATGTCAGCGCCTTGCGAACCATTGTGCTCTTTGGACGCAAGGCAGGCTGTTCGGTGTGTAGCAACCAACAACACGTGTGATTTTTTGGAGGATTGTTGGTGGGCCACCGATTCCGCGCGTTATTTCAAACCATGAGCATGCATGCCACGCGCAGAGTTTGCAAACTGTTTCTCCAGTGCGCAAAAACGTTTCTCCTGTTGCATGGTGCCCGAGGTTTTCCATTGTCAGCACAATGAGTTCTCTCCTGTGGACATTGGTCCTTCTTTTGATGCTGTTTTATTGTTCCTCGTGCGCATAGTGGGGTGGACACCTCAGCGGCAAGCTGCAGCTGTTTTGGCCATTCCATCAAAGAGGAAAATCGTGCTTTAGTGCGTGGCGTTTTTAAACCTGCAGGTTTTGGATTCTGTGAGAGCTCCAGCAAGTCCAGGCTAGGTGAACTAGAGCAAACTAGAGCACCAAGGGCCTTCCAAATCCTGCGCAGGTGGACACTCAGATCTTGATAATCCCGATACGACCTTTAGCTTTTTCACATACTGAGGCTTCGGAGTGTTCATCACACAATTGGTGAGTGATAATTGCAGGCAGGGTGCCAAGCTGTTGATGTACTCAAATGCATCAGTAGCTTTGACAAAGAGGCAGAGGTGTCCATTGTGAATGTTTGGGCTAGAGGATTGTATTTTAATATCTGAAATAACAAGTCCCGGTTCTCAATGTTTTCCCTCCATGAGGTATAGTTTTGGGGTGTCACAGAAGCAGATTGCTGAGAAGAAATGGCTGATGGAGTCGAATCACGCATTCGCCAATCTCCTTGTAAGTGGTGTGCGCTTGGAGTATACAAAGATTTCAAGCCTGACTTGAGTTCCTAATGACGAAACCCTGTTGTTTCTTTTGTATATTTTCTGTTGTGTCCTCAAAGCATGTTACATAGAAGTCAAACAATTTTGGCCTTATAATGTACTTATAACTATACAGAAGCACTCAGAAGCACCATGTGTTTGTTTGTTTTGCTCCATTCGTACGTACTGATGCCTTGTCACAACCTCTCCCTTTGTTTCCCTACCCTTGCTCCGGCACAAGAAGGATACTTTCGGCTGTTTCGTACAGTTCCAAAGAAACGGAAACAAAACTCACAGGACAGGCATTGAATGAAAAGAGATAAAAAGAGTCGCTTCAAGCGACAAGCTCGGTCCAAACTGCAAGCTGGTGCTCAGGCACCACTTTGCCCATAAAGTCTATAAAGGGATATCGGGGTATCTATTGGTGGTAGGGTTTGCGCTCGAAACGTTTGGTAAACGAGGCAAACCAATCACAGATCATGTCGCATGCTTGCGAGCTTCCCTGCAGTTGTTTTGAGAGGTATCTCGCACAGCCAAATTGCTTAGAAAGCTTCTATCACTGGAGCTCTGTGGGCCGGAGTTGCTCGGTGCAGGGAACAAGCTCCAATGTGCCATTGTGTTAGGCGGATGCTATTTTAGTCGGAATTCCAGCTCGACGACAGTCCGGCAATTGCAAAACATCAATCTATCTCATGTGCTTCCCAAAAATGAATCTGAGGCATGTTAACACTCTTTATGTCCATCTCCGGTGGCCTCAGCTGGATCGAAGCTTTAGAGCAGTTGATGCAGGCAGCCTGGAGACGCAAGAGTGTTCTTTGCGTTTGCCATTGAAGCGCCTTCAAACTTTGCAATGATTACAATTGCACAAGAGCGTTGCATTCATATGCTGGCTTGCTGCAAACCCTTGCGAACGATAGGGGACTCGGGCTCACATAATATGACGATGCAATAGCCACCCATCATACATTTTGACCACAGAGGCCCCCATATACAAAACCCATCGACGCGTGCGAAAAGCTTGAGTGCTGTGGCGACCGCATGGCACTGGTGTTTGTTCATTTGCTTTCAGGCACATCCATTGGCTGTGGTCAGTATGCTGGCGCCATGCCTGCAAATTGCGTTGGGCTGAAGCAGTTGTACATATATAATCCCTTCCACTTCCATCTATTAAAAAAGGAAATATACTTAAAAAGAAAAAGACAACAACGGCGCGTGTTTCTTTGATATGCAAGAGGTCTCCAAAACGGGGGACCCTGCAAGATGTGAACTAAAACGCTCCTCGGAATTGCCGCGCAAATCAGAAGGTGGAAGATTTCATCAAAGGCCAAACAAATACAGTCCTGCGACCAAGGGAAAGATCAGGAAAAGGGAATGTCCCTCATACTGTAAATCACTGATTAAAAGCGTGATAAGGACCCGGAACACAGCCGGCAGTTCCTTTTTGTGTTTGGAAAGTTCCTTGATTTAAGTCTCTTCCCTGAAGCCTGTTGTAAAACCCCCTATTGAAACGCAAGCTAAGTGAGCGTGATGAGAGTCTCTAGACTCTACCTCTACCTTTTCCGTAGGAGGCAATCCAGCGGTTGATTCTATTGTCCCACAAGAGTGTCCCACAAGAGTCCTACAAGAGTGTCCCAAAAGAGTGCCCCTTAAGAGCGTCCCAAAATCTCACGAAAGGTAGCTTGAGCTACCTGAGTTCTCCTTGCTTTAGCAAAAATGTATTACAATCAGGAGTTGGGATTGTGCGTTGAATTGGTCCTGTAAGAGTTGATTCTGTTCGTCGGGGGGGGGCCCCCCTGGATCAAATCCCCCCTGCGCCGGTTCACGCCGTCATGGACTTTTACCAGGGTTGCTTGTGATTGCCTGCTACCTTTCGTTCACCCCCTCCTCTCTCAAGTAGCACTGTGGAGTCGAGATACCTCCATGTGTAACCACATGTAGAGAAGACAAACCTGCGCCTACTAGGCCGCAACCGTGAAAGCTCAAAGGAAAAGACCGAGCTTTGCTAGATGGCAGCGGAGCTGTGATCCCGATTCCTGAGCGTCTCCGGTGAGCTCCAGGCGAGGGAGAGGGAGAGAGAGAGAGAGGGCTAGCTTGGAGCTCATGGCTGCCATGGAGCAAGTTGTCATTGAGCCCCATGGGCTCACAAGAGTTTGTGGCCAGACTTTAGCAAAGGTGGAGAAGGAGAGGGATGGATCCAAAGCAGACCCGAGGACCCTGGTGTCCACTGGACCTGACTGGTCTTTCCTCTTCAAGAGCTACTTGGCCTTCATTGAGGAGGAGTTCACGAATGACCTGGAGCATGTGGAGAAAGCAAAAAGGAAGCTGTATGCCTACTTGGTCAGCTTTGTGAAGGGCAGACCGCCTCAGATTGTCCGGAGTGTGACGGACACTGATGGCTTTCGGGCCTGGCAACGGCTTTGTCGGGAGGACAAGGCAGAGAGAGCTTGGAATCATCCAGGCATTGGTGGCCTTTCCGCAGTTCGAGAAGGGCAAGCAAGATCCTTGAAGGAATCATAATGAAGTACGAGAAGCTGGTCGGTGAGTACGAGCGGCTGGCTGGAAGCTCCTTGGATGAGAACTTGAAGATAGCAACAGTGATGCGTTGTTCCTGGACAGTTGCAACAGCATTCGCACTAAGCCTGGCACTCGCTATGCACAGGTGAGACAGAGTCAAGGGTGACCTACGAGCAATCGACGACTGCCTGGTCGAGCACCAAGGTCCTCGAGCACTGCCAGATTGTGGCGGTGGATCACATCAAGGGCGACCACAAAGAAGGAAAGGGCAAAGACAAGGGCAAAGGAAAGAAAGGATCACGTAAAGGAAAAGGTTACAAAGGCAAGAGCAGGCAAAGGAAGCGGCAAGAGCCAAGACAAAGGCAAGGGCAAAGCAAAACACGCTTGCTTTGCTAGTGGCAAGCAAGATTCGCCACAGGGTTGCTGAATGCTGGCAGGAAGCGCGGTCAACAGGTGCAACAAGTTCAGACCCATGATTCAGGAGATCATGTAGGGAATGGTGGCGGGCAGTCTTCTGAAGACCTTCCACGAGGTGTCTTCAGCGAGTACGGCGCCTAGCAACACTTCTTACAGGAGTGCTGACGAGAACCTCAAGATCCAGGCCATTTCTGAGCTGAGCTTGGACTACAATGCTGCGCTGGATTTGGGCGCAGATGTGGGCTGGGTGCCCATGAACATGGGCAGCTTGGGCAAGAAGACCCATGGTGGAACATTCCTTCGAGATGCTCCCCGTTCAAGGGAAAGTTGCAACGACTACGAATTGCTTAGCTCAAGGCCTCGCGATGGCCAATGTGAAGCAACCATTTGTATGGGCAAGTGGATGAAGAAAGGATGGATGATCCAGAATGTCGAGGGCAAGCTCTACTTGCAGAAGAACAGCAACTACCTACCTTTGAAATGGCTGCGCGATACTTTGGTTGTGAGCTTTGGCTTGGAGGAGGAGGGAAAGGTCAGCTATGTCAGGGGCGCGTCTGGCAAGGTCAAGGCAAAGCCTGGCCTGGTTTGGCGGTCAAGAACGCCTTCACGTTGCAGGACATCTCAAGATGGCATGGTCCTCATGAGTTTCCTTGCAGGATAACTTGGCAAGTATGACTTTGTGGAGAGCGCGCAGTTCTGGATTGTTAGAAGGATGTCAGAGCTTGATGGCATCTCACCGTGTACCACGTTGACATTGGGTGCGCATTGTTCTCTCACGAGACCCAGGAACTTTATCGACAGCAGATCCCTCCTGAACTGACCTACGATAGCCCTACAAAAACTTGGGCTATGGGCTATGGGCGGTTGATGCCAAGCAGGAGGAGAAGATCTATGTGGAGTGCAATGGCGAGTTCATTGAACTTGGACGAAGCCTGCCTGGACGAAGAGTTGGGCCCAAGGCATGGTATGACCATCTTTGAAAGGTGGCGCGAGACCAAGGACTACAGCCATACCCTGCAAATCCTGAAGTCTTCTACAAGGTTGGAAAGATGCCCCTGATGGTGTATTCACACGTTGATGACTTACAACTGGTTAAAAGCCAACACGACGTGATCTGGAACTATGACAGTTCGTGTGGGCCAGAAGTCTCGAAGCCTTCACGGACAGTGATTGGGCATCAGACCTAGCCTCCAGGAGATGAATGTCACGCAGTCACATGTTCCTCAATCGGAGCCAGAAGAGCGTAGCTTTAGCTGTGAAGCTGAGTTCATTTCAGTGGCATGGCCGAAGGAATCTGTATCCAGTCCTCAACATGAAAGTAATTTTGGAACTGAGGATTGACAGTTCCTCTGCTCGAGCACCTCTACAACAACAAGGAGTTCAAAGAACACGACACATCAGCGCTGGACTTCTTTGGGCGCAGCAGAAGGTCGAGGAAAGAGAAGTGGCAATTCGGCCCGGGCCGGGCAAAGAGAACAGCAGCGATCTAGGAACCAAAAGCCACAGCAGCAAGAGATTGAGATTCTACCTGGCCTCATTGCACGACGCAATTGGCTATTTGGAGTACGCTGGAGGAGCAAGAGTTGGATCCCAAGAAGAAGAGATTCGACATGTCAAAGGACTTCCACAAGAACGAGTACAACAACTGACATGTTTGCTTTTGGCGAGCCAGAAATGATCTGGTACCCGTGGACTTTTCCCGACGGTGTTCACGATGGGCGCAATTTTGGCGACGATGGCACTGAGCTTGCAAGGATGTGACTTGGCGCTGATGGTACTCAACGCAGGCTCTGTTGGGGCATGGTCTCTCTTGGCTGAGATGGGATACCAGGTTCTCCAAGCTGGTATGATGATGGTGGCATTCAACGTGATGGTCTTCATCCTATTCTACCTCTGGGATTACTTCAACCTACTACCTGTCGAAGGAGAAGGAGAGCCTCAACTACCTGGATATGAACCACCTCAAGATCCTCATGAGTTTGAACAGCAAGACAACTGCCGGATATGATCCTGAAGAAAGCGGACAAGATGGGTGAATTGTGGAACGAGCCTGATGGAGGAGGAGTTGTCCACCTACTTCCTGAAGGAGGTGAAAGTGATGATCACGAAGAAGAACAACCAGAGAACTTCACAGAGACCGCATACATGCACCTCTGGTGGGGATTTCATTGAAGGTGAATACACTGAGGAGACAAGCGCAGATGATGTGATGATAGCATCTGTGGAAGATTGGGGCCCTGTGTCGCAAGAAATCAGGACTTACCGAGAGTCGTGGAGGACGTGGATGGACGCCTGGAACGACATGGTGGGGATCTCAGTGGTGAGAGCGAGGAAGAAGAAGATGAAGATGATGCTCATGAGCTGAAGAACCAGAAGGTGGTGGACAAGGAGAAGTTCGGCGAGTTCACGAAATAGCAGCTTTGAGAGAAGAGCTAGGAGAACATGCCTGGCGTGGAAGATGGTGTGCCTGGCCTGGTGCTCTGGTTGAATCCAGAGACAGGAGAAATCCAGATGCATCGACTTCTTGATCTGGAGATTGACACGCCAATGGAAAGCCCCAACTCGGGAAGCGATGGTGGAAAGTGGCATCTTCCTCGACTACACGGAGAACCTGATCCAGAAGATGAAGTACCTGAGTCACGCAGAGGACTTGGTTGGCCGCCGGGGGAACAGGATGGATGTAGATTGTGAGAGAAGGAGAGCCAGCGGCATGACTAGAGAGCAATCGCTGCCAGAGACCGACAAGCTGGCAGAGAGAGATAAGAAATGTTGGTAGAGGCTACAAAACGCCTCGACCAAAGGAGGAGTGTAGCACTGTGGAGTCAAGATACCTCCATGTGTAACCACATGTAGGGAAGACAAACCTGCGCCTACTAGGCCGCAATCCTGAAAACTCAAAGCAAAAGACCGAACTTTGGTAGACAAAACATGTCCAAGGAGTGCCCCCCAAGAGTCTCCCAAGAGTGTCAATCAATGTTTGGCCGCTTGTTTTCGGGTTCGTGGATTCCATCTTGTTTAATAGGTGTTCCGTGTTCAGGATGAACTCCCTGTTAGGTATACATCAGCCCAACTTGTAGACATTTCTTTGTCGCATCCTCTCGAAGACAGTGGCCTTCGCTGTTGCAGAACACTTCGCACTACAGATCCGTCTGAGGTGTACATCACAAGTACGATTTTCGCCGTGTTGAACGTAGTCACCGGAGTGTTCTGACCCGTGGCAGCACAACTCCCGGAGGAAAGGTTTTCAGGACAGTTGCAGGATCACTCCACCATGTTTTGCCTCACTGTTGTTACTTGTCACCTAACTTTGTCGTAGAGATGTTCCCCAATGTTCTGAGGATAGTGTTCAAAATTGGTGCGTTTCGACACGGAGGATGCAAGTGTTGTTTTTGAGTCAGCGATGTCATTTGTGTTTGGCGGCTCTCAGGCAATACAGCCATTGAAAGCGCCCGAGCGGACAAGGACCACTGTCTATCTTTTTGGGGTAGGACTGAGTTCTGGGTGTGTGCCGTTCATTTGACCTGTTTTGTCATTTAATTTTGTTTGGTTTCAATTGTTCAGTAGTCGTAACATACGCCAGACATGTTGGAAGACTCTTCAATTGTGTGTACAATTTTGCTGCAATGGAGGACATTGCCATCATGAAGCAAATGCACAAACATGAAGCTCAAGTTCAATCATTGCGTGAGATTTTCCATGAAATCGACAACCAAAAATCCAGTGTGGCCGCTTGAACTGAGTACGAAAAGACATTTGAGCAGAGCGCTGTGAACGGTACATTTTTCAACGAAAATAACAATGTTCGATTTTTTGTAATTTTATCTTGATTGAACTCCTGGAGTATTTGTTGTGTCCTTGTTCTTTGTTAGTTTTCCCCCATACTAAATGGATCCTCCAGATTTGTTTCAATACTTATTGTCACACAAAGATATTGAAATATTTGTTCCTTTTTTCTAATTGCTGCTACCATTCCTTACTAGTGGTTTGGGTATTCTTTTTATGTGGCACCTTCCATACTGGAAATTGATTTATCTATATATATATATACTCTGTTCTATGTCCTTCCTTCTATGTTTCTCTACTACTTGATTCCTTCCTCACATCTTTCATTGCTCCGCTGTTCAAGCTGCTCCTATTCTTAAGAGGATTTTTCTGTTAGACAAAACGGTTTCTTGCGTCATTCTTTCTGTGATTAAGTACTGAGAGGCAAGATAACAAGGGCCGTGCAATGGAAGGAGCTAGACTCAGCTAGACCAGAGACAAAAATGGCTGTTCCCTTTTTTGATACGTTGTTTATTGTAGATGAAACCTTTGAACGGCATAGATTTCTTCAAATGTTCCAATTTTGTAAGTTTGGAAAGCAAAGTTGCTGACAAAGACTGTGGTGAAGGGACAGTGCGAAACAAACCTCACACAAGTTGTGAGGGGACTCTGGCAAAAAGTTGTTTATTGAAAAATATTAGCTCCTTTCTGTTGTTGAAAAACCATCTAAAAGAGCAGGACCAAAGGTTGGTATGACCTTGCTTGCAAAGATATTGTGCTGACTACAAACGACACATTGTGTACATGGGTTTGCTGCCTGTGCGGCCCTTGCTTTGAAGGAGATGCCGATGCCAGGTAAAGTGGTGTTGTTTGTTGTTCGTAAATGTTTCATGGATGGACGATATGGACGTGCTTGTGGAGTGTCCACCTCACAAACATGTTGCGAATCCACTTATCACCTACCTCCAACCTCTACATTCCAAGGTAAGTTTGAAGCAGCTGAAGGCACGTTTGGGCATGGAAAGGGAGTCCGTCCATGGAAGAGAACCTGCAATGAACCTCTTGTTTTCGGTGCGAGGATGGACTGCACATTGTAAATCAGCAGTCGAGCAAGGTGTTGTGGCATGGAGTTTGCCCGTGGTGACTTGTTATCCGTAGCTGTCCTTTCCACCTAAGTGGAACTCAGATTTTTGAAATCGATCTGATCTTGAGATGGAGAGATTGCGTCGAACTTTGGCAGGAGGCATTGCAGAGTCAGAAGTTGGCTTCCTTCATGCATTCCATGGACATCTCTACCCAGGATGTTTGGACTCTCTTCATGTTTCTTGGCAAAGCAAAGACGCTACTAGTAACAAGTGCATCACTTCTAGTAACAAGTGCCTTACTAGTAGTAACAAGAAGCTAGTAGAAACAATGCGGAGCATGTGAAACATTCTGGAGTCAGACCCACAGCCGTTGCGATGCTACAGGGGTTCAATAAACAGAGTGTTTTTGGGACTCAATCCTTTAAGGCGCCTGTGTTGCTCTCATTTGGAACTTCATATGTCAAGCCCTTGGTCAAGCCCCCCTATATGCATTTGCAGTTTGCCAATCCTTAAATCAATTATTTGGTCAATGGTGAAGCCACATAGCCCTTCGAAAGAAAAGGAATGCTATGGTCCTTGTTGCTCAAAAACATTGTTGGTCCGAAAAATGGAAGCCGTTGCCAGGGTGATTGACGCAAACGGAGATGGGCAAGTGACGCTGGACGCTTGCCGGTTGAATAGATTGTGTGAGATTATGTATCACATTGTTACATGTCTTCGTTGGACTTCATCCGCACGGAGGGAGTGTGTTGGGTGGTCGAGATTGCTTTGTTGAAGTGCTAGGATGAATTTGTCTTTGGCTGTATGCAGCTTCAAGGCCCAGCACTTTGGTTCGTTCCTCCAACGTAGTTCACAGAGCAAGCAAACGGATGGTTCTCGTGGTGTTCTCGTGGTCAAAGAACAGGTTGCATAGAGTCACACCGATTCAACGGACCTTCTCAAAACTTGAAGCGTTGTGACGCGTGGGGTTCCTTTCAATGCGGCCTGCGTGACTAATTAGCATATACAATAGGTCTTCCAATCCATAGAGAGGAACATGCTTTTGCTTTGCGGCTGGCCAGATGGATGAAGTGTGAAAACTTCACTTTGAGCGACAAACTTGACTCGACGCATGCTGTTGTTTCCAATTTGCTGGCAGTGCCAGGCCCGGCAAAAGGCTTGCAAATGGCAAGGATGAGCTACGAGAACACAATGATGAGAGAATCTCCTCTGAACAGAGACTTTTTTCGGGCAGTCGATTCAGTTTGTTTAGACAGACGTGCAGTATACAGGGGCAGGGATTTGGAGGCGTCTTAAACTCCTGTAGTGGGTCCTACAGCTGCAATGCTGTGTTGTTACTGCCTATTTGTGGTGGACAATTGATGAAGGAGAAAGTGCCACAGGGCCCCAGGGCTCCAAGTGTCAAAGTTTCACTTTTACTACTGCCGGTTGGGGCACAGTTTACACTTTAGGATACCGGATACACTGATGCACTTGCTTAGGGTTGAACGTTGCAGTTTCTCGTGGCATCAGGAAGAGATCAAGAGGCTTCAGTCTGATGCCTGGCAGCACTCCTGCCGGGTTCCAATGACTACTGTAAGTCCGTGGGCCTAACTTCAGACTTGGGTGACCACGGATTCTCAAGTCAAGGTGGCTTTTTGGTCAGGTTGCAGAACGACCGAGACTTTGAGACCTTGGTACTCGTTTGTTCTCGTTTTTCTTTCAAGCATATATGAATGCTAAACTGCAGTTCAATGAAGGCTGGAGCATACCTGCAGATATGGGCATGAGCTTTCTATCTTGATTTGTCCAATATGTCCAAAAGAAAAGATGCCAGACCGACAAGGCCCTCCTTCTTGTGTTCGAGGAGTGAGCACCTGCAGAGGATTCAAAGTGTTGTATTCAGCAAATTGAAGTGGCCTGCGATGGCTTGTGTTCTGAGGATTTTCGCAGCATGAAAGATACAATGAACAAAGCCACGCGAGTCCCAAGCCAAAACCGACGATGGAGAAGCGACTTGCAGATACCACGGTCGCCAATTCACTCTGAGAGGCCCTCGGAGCGTGAGGACTATGCGTCTTTTTGACGTCTTTTGACGAGGCCTTCGCCAAGAATGTGGTATTCAAGAATGCATTACTTCTACGAATACATACATAGATATAACTATACATATATACAAGTAGTTCCCGGGCAAGCCGGCGGCGGAAGTTTCCTATAAGAAGAAATTGACCTATAGGAGTGTCCACGTTCTCTCCAACATGCGCGTCCTCCAGTCAAACGCACGCGCTCCGGACTTTTGACCCACGGGATTCCACGTGTGTAAGGTGTGTGTGCCCCCTGCGAGAGATGACGCACATCCGGCCACCACAACTTGCCAAGGATGCGGTCCACATCGGATCATCGACACACACATCCCACCGTGGCATTCTTCAGTGGCGGCAAACCTTGCATGTCACACATCGGACTGAATGGAATCCGAATTTGAATGTAAAATCTGTCTTGAACTCTGAGACTATGTATGATGAGTCTTGTATGATGAGGGGTGTATGACAAGTGATGAATGATGAGTGGTGTATGTTGAGTGGTGTATGACGAGTGGTGTCTTGACCAGCAGTTGAATGTCCTGTCCTGCATAACTGCAACCAAATACTATCAGTATGAACTGAACGCGCACGCCGTGAGAGATGACTCAGCAGCGAGAGATGACTCAGTCGCGAGAGATGACTCAGCCGCGAGAGATGGCTATAGCGAGAGCTGACTCAGCAGCGAGAGATGAATGAGCAGCGAGAGATGACTCCTCCGTGTACTACACTGTTCGCCAGTACAACTCTAGTTGTACTACGAAGTCGCCAGTCCTCAGCTTCTAGCTGCATAGATTGCTCCGCGTGCTGAAGTTGTATTACAATGTCGCCAGTTCTCATCGTCCAGCTTGCCAGATACTCCGCGTGCTAAAGTTGTACTACAAAGTCGCCAGTTCTCAGCTTCCAGCTCTACA
>CAXAMN010010624.1:14855-28581 GCA_963970005.1 Durusdinium trenchii | reverse complement strand
TATGTTATGTTATGTTATGTTATGTTATGTTATGTTATGTTATGTTATGTATGTATGTATGTATGTATGTATGTATGTATGTATGTATGTTTTTTCCTAAAGGCTTTTGTTCCTGCAGAACGAGAGAGGTTCTTTGACCTTGGCCGCTCGGCTGCCAGCTGCTTGGAGGTGGTGCTGCAGCTAGAAGAAGTCGACTTCGAGCACAGGATCGACAGCTGTCTCACTTTCCGAATCTTCTCTGTAAGAAGCAGGAGTTCGTGACCTGCTTCTTTTGGAAGCATTGGGCAGCAATGCCGGCGGTGCATGTGGCATTTGCCAAGGTTGTTGACTTGCAGGCTGGGTTTCATGGCCTGTGGCGCCGAGACTGACGCTGTTTTGGTGGACAGGATTTGCATCCTCCTGTCTGGTGGTCACTTCACTGTAGTGAAGTTGCCTTGGAGCCAATGGTGACAGGCTGGTATGAGCGGGAGCTGCTACCAGAAGGCCCAGAGGTGGCTGGGTGTCATGGCCTGCCTGGGTCTTGCTTGTGGTGACAGACGTAGGTGTGGCCTGCTCTCCTTGTGTGAGATCAGGCTGGCCAGCTTGTCGGGCTGTTGCAGTTTGTCTTTTGAAGAACTCTGACAAAGGCGGGGAGGCAGCAATGGGCGCCCCTTTACAGCTCTTCTGCAAGGTGGCAGTAGCAATGGGCCGGCCGTGAGCATCTGTGTGCGTTTGGGTGCCACAATGCTTGCAATGGATTTTATCTCCTCTTTGCCAAAGGAGATGGGTGGAGTGTCCACTGTGTGCATGCTCAAAAGGTTGGTTGACACATGCGCCCTGCACATAGGGGCATCAACGAAAGCTCAAGCTCCGCAGCCTCAAGCTCCCCTCTTTGCGAGTCAGACTCAGGTTGCATAAAGGAGGCATCCAGCCAGTTGCATTATGGGGCATCGAAGCACAAGGCCTTGCCCCCAGATACAGACTTGCGCTAAGAACTGCACTGGCAAAACAGCTCGGCCACCATCATGGAGGAACACTAGATGCCACCTTTGACCTCCACAGCAACAAGTACCTTGATCCGGCAGACCAGGTCATTATCCACCACATCAAAGCCCTCCACACGCTTTACCATGCTTGGCCAACCGACCAGCTTGAGCATCTTGAGCAGGCATGGACTTGCATCTACCAGCAACTGAGCACCAAATCACATCCTTGGTACACAGTCAAAGGCCCAATGGCAGCTACCATTGCCTACCTCCTTGAGTGGCAATGGCAAGCACCCACTTTGCACCATTGGACAAGACCAGAAACGGCCTACATGGCAGCGAATGACCTCAGCATCCGGCAGCCATGGTGGCAAATTGAGAAGAAGCTCTTGAAGGAAGCCACCAGCCAGCGAACATCCAGATTGGCCCAGAGGCAGTACCACCAGCACTTGGTGGCAAGACTGGACTGGCACGTATTCCGTCAGCTCATCAACAAACTGCCCAAAGAGCATAGAACCTTCCTCCGCACCTGGGTCCAAGGAGCCATCCACTACCGAGAGAATGGCAAACCCAAACAGTGTCCAGTCTGTGCAGTTCCAGCAACTCCCAAACACATAGTCTGGCTGTGCAAGTGGCACAAAGGCAAAGGCCACAAACCCATGCCTCCTGAATGGGCAGAGAGGCTGACTCAGCATGATGAAGACCCTTTGTGGAATGCAGGCTGGATTCCGTTGGAGCCACAAGACCAACTGACCATGCATCATCCATATCAGGGCCATGGGGTATGGCAAGGCCTGCAGATGCTCCAGGCACACCAGCACCAGGGGTGGGCGTTCACCCTCGACGCCACTCTCACCACATATGACACCCGCAGCCAACTCTGGGTGTTTGGATTATGTGTCCATGTCACGCGAACAGGACAACTGCAGCGCCTTGGGGCCATCACTGGAGTGCCAAACAGTCCTCAGACCAAAACCAGAGCCTTGCTCGCTGGTCTAGTAGCCCTGGCCAACCACACCAGCATCGCTGTCAAAGTCATCGTTCAGGTTGCAGCAGTCTGGGAGGCGTGGACTGACCCACGACATCGAGCACAACATCAAGACCTCTACCATGGTCTGACTGAAGCAGACTTTCAAAGGATCACGGTCCTCTATGTCAGTCGCAATACACGCACCCCAGACACACTTGGCAACGAGCCTCATCTCAGGCGAAGGCAAAGAGATGCAGCATTGACGGCATGGGAGCGTGCCACACAGCTCCAAAACAAACGAGCAACTGATTGGCAGCACACCCTTGACCAAGACCATGAAACCATTTACAAACATGCCGCTGCTCGACTTGCAGTCGTCTTTCAAGACAAAGATCACTACTTGCATCAAAAACCCAACCGACATCAAGGGCGGCACACCAAACAACACAAAAAGCAGTTGGTCCAACTATGCACAAAGGCATGGCAGGCACCTGGCAGCCCCACAGAAGCGGCTACCAGTGTAGCGCCTGTGGCGCCAGAGTCCACCAGGCACTCACGGCGCCCACCATTGAGGAACGCCTCCAACACCCATGTCCTCAGATCCAGCTTGATGAGGCCCACCCAGACTTACACAGCCCACACAAGCCAATCCACCGCAAACCCACCAGGGCTCAGGTTGTTGCCAGTTTGCTTGAGAAACAGGCCCAACAGCAGCCAGCCAGTGCCCATACCCTTGAAGAAACCAAAGGGTATCTCCGTTGCACAACCTGTGGACAGAGCACACACAAGAGGACAAATGAGGATGTGCTTTTGCAAACCTTTGTTTGAGCACAGGGATTCGACGACGTCGGGCTGCTTGGTGATCAATCCCGAGGTCCCGCATCACCGTGACCACTTGTGGTTCGTGTGGCTGGAGCAGAGCTTTGAGCTCCCGGTCCGTGGCTTTGTCAGTGGCCAGAAAGGCAGTCTTCTTGGCATTGACCCGTAGCCCAAGTTGCTGGAGTCTGGTGTGTAAGTCACGGTATGCCGCTCTTGTGGCTACTTGGAGTGGACTGCGGCCATGGGTATCGTAGCCAATGTCATCGACCCAGCTGGTGAGGTGAATGTTTGGGTGCTCCTCCCTCCATGGGACCAAGGCTGGGGCAAGTACAGCCTTAGCAAGCAATGGCGCTTGCGGGCATCCTGCTGGTATTCCACGATCAACTCGAAAGAATGGGGTGAATTCTTGCTCGGCACTGATTGCCTTGGGGCCGGTATACAGCTGCATCGCCAGTTCTAAATGCAGTGGTGGATAGTTCAGCTTGATGGCCTCCTGCTGTAACTTTTCCAGCGGAATTGTGTCATAGAAAGTTGACATGTCCATTAGCACGGTGATGCCATGACGGCCACGCGCTCGGTGGACTTCTTGTCTGAGGAGTCTTTCTAAGGCCACAAAGAGTACATTGGCGCCTGGACGAGCTTTGTCATGGTCCATAGCCATGGGCAGAGTTCGTTGCCACTGGTCGAGCACAGGCTTTCTGAGGCGGCACCATGTTCTCCACAAAGTGGAGGTCAAGGTGATGGGACGTTCGATTGTGGCATTCTTTGGCAGCATGACCACCATGTGCATTTGCATCTGGGTGGGAAGCTGTGCCTGTTCCTCCATGTGCGGAACAGTTGGAGCAGTGGTGCTAGGGCAAGTGGTGGTGCTGCTTTAAGCAGCTGGGTGGAGACTGCATCAGGGGCACTGGCTTTATCTGGGAGGCCCTTGAGGACCCGGCTCAACTGTCCCACTGTGAGTGGTTCCAGGGCCGCAGCCTGGGCTTGAGCTTCGGGTTTGAGGGTGTGGCGTGGGTGTGGATCGTTGTCAGGTCTCACTCCCCAGAGGTCTCCCCAATCCTGCAGTCGTTGGCTCATCCGCTCATGCATAGGAATCTGCCTGTACGGCCTGAGCCAGGCCATTTCACTTGTCTTGAGTCCTCGAAAAAGGCCTTTGAGGCCTTTCTGTTGGCCGGTGAGGAGCCATTCCCTGGTACTGGAGCATACTTTCATCATTGGCCTGTTGTTGGGCTTCCTTGTGCTGATGTGTCATCGTCTGTTCCATGAGATCAGCTGCATGGGGATCTCTGTATTTGTGCCAGTGGTAAGTGGTGTCAAGAAACTGACCCCATGTTGGTGGCCCTTGCCAATGCTTCTGCACATCCTTTACCATCTTCATGAAACCTCGTACTGGTCCGTGTTGGGCCTCAGCCGGGTGTTTGATCGTGAGGTGGAATCTGGCACGAAGCTGTTCCCAGTATGCTGGGCGGCCTTTGCGCCAGGTTCTGGTAGGGCCGATGGGCAGCAGTGGTTTGGTGACTGCCCTGAGGTTTGCTCCACGTCCTTGTGCAGCCCAAGGGTGCTCTTGCAAAACGTATTGCTCTGTTTTGGAGATCCAGTCTGCCCACTGTTGTGCTGCTTCATTGGTTGGATTGTCGTACAGACAAAGTTCGTGAGCCTGGCTTTGGTACGTTGTCCATGGTCTAAAGTCGATGTCTGGGACTTTGGGCAGAGCTGGGAAATGCTGGATCTGGCGGTACTCACGAGTGGCTGCCTCAATGTCAAAGGTCAAGGTGAGCAATGCATGTGGTCGCCAAGGGACGGCCCAGTCAGTGGTCAAAGCAGTGGTGCTGGCCAGCTGATCATGCAACAGCCCATAATCCAGGACATTACCTGACAGGACACTGTGGTCTGGTGCCAATATGCCAATATGACAGGACACTGTGGTATGTATGTATGTATGTATGTATGTATGTATGTATTTTTTCTCAAGTTGCTCTTGTGCCGTTGGCCTTTGGCCTCAGTTCTTCCTCGGGCTCAGAAGTAGTCGACTTCGAAGAAGGGGTCTTCGGTGCGTTGTTCTTCTTCGCCCTGCTCGTGTGAGCTCGTGGCCGTTGGTGAGAACCGGAGCTTTTTGGGCGCAGGAGGTGACTTGAGCCCTTGTGCACCCTGGGTCTCTGCTGCCTGCCGTTGTGGTGGCTGGGTTCTCTGGCCGGTGCTGGTGGCTTGTGGTGCCTGGCTGTCTGCCTGACTTTGCTGGCTCTGAGTGCCAAACAGTTGCGGCAGGGTGGGTGACTTCTGGGTATTGCCCTGACAAGGTTTCTTGAGGGCCTTCGTCATGATCACCCGGTCTTCAGAATCCAGATGACTTTGGGTGCCACAGTTCAGGCACTTGATGCCCTTGCCTTTTTGCCACAAACCATGTGTGTGGTGACCTTCGCGGGTTTTGGTGTAGCTCTCATCAATGCAGCGGCTGTGGAGGAAGGCCTGGAAGCTGTCTTCGTTAATCCTTTTGTGGATGGACAGGCTACATTTTGTGCACTTGAGGTAACCAGTAGTCTCCTGGTATGTGTGCTCATCAGCCGCCTGAGGGTGTTGCTGCTGGACAGCCAGCAATTGCTTGATGGTACTGGCCCGGGTGAGTTTCTGTCCAACTGCCTTGTTGGGGCGTAGGTCAGGCTCTGGGGCCTCATGCGCCAGAAGGTCACAGTCTTCTTGAAGATGCCATTCAAGGAGTTCGACTGTGAGGCCTTGGTGTACTCGGGTGTGGCAAGTGTGACATTGGTAGCCGCTCCGGTGAGGGGTCCACTGGTGCTTGTTGGGCTGCCATGGGAGCTTACATTGGTTGATGAGCCTCTTTTTGTATTGTTTGGTATTGTGCCCGGCTCGCCTGATTGGTTTCTCATGTATGTAATCACGAAAGCTAGCGAAGCTAGCTGGAGTTACTCTTGCGATAGCAAGGTTTCTTTCGACTGGGTGCAAATCCTAACCCCTGATTTTTCAGGTCGAAGACCCCCCCCCCCCCCCCCCCACCCCCCTCCCCACTCCCCACTCCCCACCTCCCCTCTCCCCACCTCCCCTCTCCTCCTCCTTGTCTTCCTCCCATCTTCCCTCCGTCCCTCCCTCCTCCCTCTTCGCAAGTTCGACTCCGTCCTGTCGTCGCTCTTTGGCATGCGGTTAGCGTTGCGTATCTTGCGGCCGCACTCGCTCACTCTCACTCTCACTCTCTCACTGTCTCACTGTCTCTCTCGTCTCTCTCATCTCTCTCATCTCTTTCTCATCTCTCTCATCTCTCTCTCCTCTCTCTCTCTCTCCTCTCTGTCTCTCGTCTTTCCGTCTCTCTTCTCTCTCTTCTCTCGCAGGAGGATCCGGGCAAAGAGCCACATATAAAGGACTCTTCACCCCTGCCTCCAAAAAGAGCGCCGTGTTTTTTCCTACCTCGCTGCCCTCCACTTTCCCATTCTGGAGCGCTAGCTTTCGCCCCCCCCGTGGCCTCAAGTGCTGAGGATCCTTGAAGATCTTCTCCAAGCGAGCAGCAGCTTGTTTGTAGATCTGCAAATGGTCCTGGTCAAGTGTTGTTTGCCAGGCTTCAGCTTGTTTGTCATAGAGCGTGCTGGCTCGCTCATATGCCGCCAAGGCAGCATCCCGTTACCTTCGCCTCAAGTGAGGTTCATTTCCTGGTGCCTCTGGTGTTCGCGTGTTCTTGTGGATATAGAGCGGGGTGATGTTGTGGTAGAGGCGGGCATCAAAACCTCGTGTGAGGTCTTCAAAACCTTTCCGCTTTCTGGGGTTTGTCCAAGCCTCCCAAACTGAGCCAAGTTGCACCACCACATTTACTGGCGTGAGGACATGTTGGGCCAGGGTGAGGAGGCCTTGGAAAAGGGCCCGGGCCTTGGTCTGGGGACCTGGTGCCATGCCCGTGATGGTGCCCTTCCTCAACAGGGTGCCCACGGAGTAGGTGTGGACACAGAGCCCGAAGATCCATGCCTGGGATCGCTGGTCATAGGAGGACGGTGTGGCATCCAAAGTCACCGAAAGTCCTTGCCAGGGCTGCAGGGGCAGTGGTTCAAGAGTGCTCCAGCAACCATGTCCTTGGAGGGGTTGGGCAACCTGGAGGTGGTCCTGGGGTTCTCTAAAAATCCACCCGTGTGCCCAGAGGGGTTCTTCGAGTGGGTCCTGGAGCCGCTCTGTCCATTCGATGGCCAGTGGTGCATGCCCTTGGTTGTGATGCCAAGTGCACAGCCAAACGATATGCTTGTGCGTGGCAGGCACTCCGCATAAGGGGCAGGTCTTGGTCTTGTCGCCTTGGCGGTAATGCAGACTGACCAGGTCTTGACAGTTTTTCTTGCTGGCAAATCGGCTTGTCCTCTGCTGTTGTGCTTCCTGGTGTAGTGTGTGTTCGATGGTTGCCCAGTCATCCTGCATGTTGATGTGGGCTTCTCTCATGAAAGCCGTTTCGTGGCGATGCCATTGGTAAATGGACTCGGTCGTCCAGCCCCATTCTTTCAGGTAGGCTAACGTGGCCGCATGTATGTATGTATGTATGTATGTGTGTGTGCATGGAGATCATAGAAGTGTAAGTGTGTGTGTGTGTGTTTTTGCCTTAGGTCTTGCAATGCCACTGCTGCTCCCCACAAACAAGAATGCTGTTTTACTGTCTAAGGATCCATAGTATGGAGTCGTAAAAGGCGAGGTAGTACTTCCAAAGAACGAATTGACACGGCGGCTTCGGATTTTCGAGTTTCACATTATCATTTTCCAGACACACTCCTTTCGCAAAACCAGATGTGCCGTCAATTGTGGACTTTCTGACCAGATGTCATTCTTTTGGTTTGAAGCCTCGAAAATATGACAGGACGCAAAGCTTGCTTGGTGCAAGTCTGGTCTTTTAGGGGCAGGCTCCCAAAAGGAGCGCCAAAGGCGCGACCTAGACATCCAATAGTGCTCCAGGATAAGGGCGGCAGTGTCAATTCAAGCAAGGTGAAACACCTTTGTTTCACCAATGTTTGATGGAGAGCTACTGTTGATTATTTTCTTCATTTGAGCAGCTTTGAAAATGCTGAATGCATGGACGGCTCGCATTTGTTGGTACAAATACTTCAATGCCTGGAATGGAGCAGAAAGGTCTTCTGCTGAGTCTTCATGAGAAGCGTGACAAGTGAAAAGCGTCGAGCCAAGCGGCCTGTACAAAGCTCAGCCCTTGGCGCTTCAACGGTCAGATTGTTTGCTTTCCAGCTTTCAGAGTGTTTGTGTTTCGCTGTTCAGAAAGACAGAAAGACTCCGGATGACTCCGGCAGTTCTGTGCCTTGGCCATTCGAGACTTTGTGAAGAAACCAGGTTGGTGAGTGGCGAGAGTTTGATGAACGACGGTACTGCCATTGTGGTCTTTGTGCTCATGCTAAAGGCGAGGGAAGCTTCTCTCAGATCTAGCAAGAAGTGCACATGACCAAGCATTCAGAGCGCTAGCGTCCTGTTACCTTCATAAAAAGTTGAGATGCTACATTTAGCTTCCCACTCAAACTCAAGACCAAATATGTCAAGACAAGGTGAACCCACTGATAACTTTCAATCTGAAACCACCATACTCTGTAAGCATAGTCCAGAAACCATCAGACGCACAAGATTAGTAAGGCGCTTCAAAAACAAAGGGCAGTGTCTTTTTCCAGTGCTGGCTACCTCCTTTGGTTGCCAGTGTATGAGGCAGTACTTGGGGCTTCACTCGATGCGATGTCAGTGATCACTTTTTTCGGCCGCTTGGATCATCAGCTGAGGCCTTCTAAAGCTCAAGCTAGTGAAGGAAATTGCCTGATGATGTTCCATGTTCATAAGCAGCTCAAGCTCCAAGGCCACCAAAAGTTCAAGATTAGCTATATACTTGTTGGTTTGCTACAGTTGCCGACTCATTCCTTATTGGCATGGATCACCCTGCAGACATCCCGCATCTTTTGACAGCTTCGACTCGAGGTCATATGTCTTTGACTTCCATAGGTTTTGGAGCTTTGATTGGTTTGCTTGCAGTGGCGATGATTGGCAAATGTGCTGAGGAACGTTTTCATAGTGCCACTCAGACTGAAAGGGACAAAGTCGTGTCGTGTAGCTTTGTTTGTTGGCGCACTGAATGCTCGACAGTCTCATTGCTTGTTTGTGCAACATGTGAACCATTCTTCTAAAGCCACACACTGGTCGCTTCGATCCTGTTTTCCCTAGAAATTCTCTCGGAATTCTCTCTCAGGACTTTGATCGATTAGGAGATACCTTGCAGCTACCTTCATGGAAAAGTCTAAGAGCGTAGTGTCTATCCCAGTGTTTGGTCTTTAACTTCAAGATTAGGCCGTCAACCTTTTGTTCTATTGTTGCACTTAGCATTCTTGATCCGAATGCCGCCGTCAAACCACTTCTCTCGCAAGGCAAGACCGTGCACAAGCCTGCGCAAATTCACCAGCAATCCCACAGCGCAATCAATGACCAAGAGCCAACCATTTTGTGGACCTTGTTTGCCGTGTCAGTAATGATTAGAGTCACCACTTGGTATCAGCATGCCCAAACATCGCCCCAACCCTTCAAATCTCACCTCAATGGAAACTGATATGGTCCGATGATGATATGGTCCGATGAGATCCCATGGTCAATTGTGTCCAAAGCGGGCAAAATTCATCAATTTATTGAAAGTCAACGCTGAGGACAGCTTGATTCAGGTCATTACCACGTTTCTGAGCTGCAAGGAGGCGACAATCAATTGCGGTCTCCGGATTCAGTTTGCAAATTCAGGGAGTGGGGTGGGCTCATCGTGTGGGCAGCGGACCTGGCTAAGGCTGTGCTGTGCTTACTTAGCCTTCTTCTTGGGGGAGAGCGAGTTGGCCACCAGCGGTGTGTTGGTTCGCTCACTCAGAGCATTGAAAATCCTTTTGGAAAGATGACAACGAAAAGATGTGTCTAAAATCGTCATGACCCTGTCCATTGGTGTGGTGCACATGTATCCGAGGCAACTGTGTCTGCGGGTTTCATGGTGGCATACTTTGCTTGGCCTCGATTTGTCTCGGCCGAGGCCCACTGACTATAATCCTCGCCCACAAGTTTCCACTTTCCACTGTTCGTGAGTGTGACAAGTGGTTTTCATTGTCAACACTTATACCCGTACAACACTACTTGTACAATATATGACGCATATATATATAACATGTATTTCTCATTTCAACAACTGTGACAAACTTCAATGCCAACCAACAAGCAGGACTCCTATGTGCAGACTATCCTGCTCGTCACACTAAAAAGAAGCAAGCTATATTCATGCCTTGACAGTTGTTTGAAAACCAAGCAAGATATGGGACAAACAAAATCGGAGCAGAAAGATTACGAAAAGCATACTCTTACAACTGCTATATAAATAGCTTAGATGACGGGATGCTTGGATTTCAGGCAATGGAGATTGTTTGGGAGACAGTGGAGTTCGTCGGAAACACCGTGGCTTTGGTTTCTATTCTTATTGTAGCCAGTACCTGTTTTTGTGTTTGTGGTTGTTTGATGCAAGAACCTTGACATGGCGGAACAAAGCGTACAGGTGTGTTTTAACAATTCAATTGTTCGGTCAGGGAAGCAGATTGAAAATGGCCTGGTTTGTTGACTACTCTTTATTTGCTGTGTCGACCATCACATGTGCGGCACTGCATGTAAAGTCATGCTGCAGCTGGGCAATAAAGGTGCACATGTCCATTTTTGTCCAAAGTCCGTATTGCGAAGCGACTGTCGTTCCCGTTTCCGGAAAAGCTGAGCCTGTCGTGTCATCGCCATAGTGAGGTGATTTTCTTTTTAGCTGGATTGCTATTTGCAGATACCTTACTGGACTCGGTGGGTATCATTCGCCCTGTGGACTTTGGAAGCTTGATCGAAGGAACCTGTTGTTTGTTGCAAAATCAGGCCAATTGACTTTTGTGCTTTAAGGATGGCTTTTGGTGCTGTATGTGGCCCTATTGTTGATCCGGACCATCATGTTGCTTGGTCAGGAGGGTACATTTGTACGTTATTTACATAATCATCACAATAAATAGATACTGCCATGTGTGGAAGCAAGTTGAGGTCAGAAAAAAGACAAAACCCAACAAGTTTGTGTCGAATATTTACAAATACATCAACGCGTCTTGATTAAGAAACTCTGTTAAGCTTGTGATTCCTGTCAGCACCTCTTTTAGGTTGGGTGTCTTGTGGATTCCACTGCACTGGGTGCCTTGGCGAATCGAGAAAGCCGCCTCTCCAAAGCTGCTAACTTGTCGCCCATGTTACTTTCCTTGTCGCTCCTCAGCCCAGGTGTTCGTTTCTACACAGTGTTCTAGCCACAGTTTTGGGTGTATACAGTTTTGGCTAGCTGTTTCCATTTAGAGTACATACCGGACACAAGGTGCGCTTAAACGTTTTGGTTCTGCTCTCATGGGAGTTAGCCTTTCTGAGGTTGGGAATCCCATTGATTGGCGAGAGGGCATTGCCATGATATGGAGCGGCCTGCGAGGATATACGGTAAGAGTCATGAGTCATTCGCTCTTTGTTTCTTGACCTGAGATCATTCTGTGCAAAAGAGCCTTTGGATCTTAAACATTCAAAAAGGCTCTTTGAATGCTATCTTTGCAATTTGGGCTGGCAAGCTGGTCGAGTTTCGCAGGGGCTGTTTCTCTCACTTTGGCAATCATCATTGATGAAGAGCCTGCAGTGTCAAGGTGCTCCGAGAAATCCCAAGAACTTCTTTGGTAAAAACGCAATGTTCCCATGATATTGCTGTATTCCAAGGGCTTTCAGTTCAACTTCGATGCTTTGCCCCTTTGAAAGATATAATGTTTGCATGGTTCGATTGGGTAGCTCGGGCGGCCTGTGCTCTTGCTCAATACGCCTGCTTTGTATACAATAGAGATTGTAAGGCTTGATTGGCGTTGCACAATCAAAACTTGCAATACTTGAGTGATTGCATTGCTGTACCTCCCTGAGGGAGATGGGGGCTCGCATTATGTTCCACGTGGGTGGCATTGCTGCGTTAACGCTTCTGGTAAACGCGACCACTGCGGCACCTTTGTTGAGGTGGTTGGGTTTGGCCAGGAGAGGTTTGATTTCAATCCCTTCAATGTCAATCAACAGGTTTTTGTTGTTATTGGCTAGACTTCTACAGGAGCGTACGAGACGCAAATATCACACATGTTCCTTGTTTCTTTGTTTTCACACCTCTTCTCATCTATGTTTGATCCCCATTCCTCCCTATGTAAGCGCTCTGCAAGTAACTTCTTCAAGCGTGAAGATTCTAGCAATGACAGGAGCTCGAATGCCGATCAGAGAAAGTTGGCAGTGTTGACAAAGCACTTGGCAGACCACACGCAAGAGATTAAGGCTGGCAGGACATCAATGCATTCTTGTGTAGCAGATTTGGCAATGCTAAATGTTTGGCTTGCATTGTTTGCGGCATTTAGTCACTGCGCAGGGACAGCTTGATCCAGCAGACGTTCGCTTCAAGGGTATTGATGAGGCAACAGTGGTGAGCACAGCGGCATTTGGCACTTGAAGCGTGGTAGTTCAAAATTAGCTCCCCAGTTTTGCCCACAACAATTCTTTTTGCGTCGAAACATGGTTGTTAATGGTCGCCCATGCATTTCCGTCCCACCATTTGCATCTTGCCGAACGCGTAGCGAAGGGTTCTCGTTCAACTCTGGGGGGTCTGGGGGTAGACTGTGTGGAGGACTATTTTACTGCGCAGGTGCAAGGTTTTGTGAGATTCTCAGTTTTCTTTGCTGTCAGATTGGGATTGGCGTCTAGAGGGTGGTTTTTTTGAGGTGCTGGATGTGGCTGTGACATTGGGATGTGCGTTTGAGGCTGTTGCTTGGAAGCGGTGTTTTCGTGACAATTCTCAGCAAAAATGCGATTTTGGTGGATGGGAGTGTGCTCAGAACGTGTTGAAATCATTCCAAGCGTGTGGTGTGGTACTTTGCTGAAGACATGAAGATGTCATGCCATCACTCTTCGTGGCAGGCGCAGGGAGTCGTGAGGTTGCGACGTTTGGTGGAGGTGAATGTCGCTCTGACATTGATTGGGATTCGCGTCTCAGCAGCTGTGGTTTTGAGGGGCGAAACCGCTTGGCAGGCTGCAGAATACGTTGTCTCTGATGAGACTTCCCGTTTCACTTTTGCTTGTTTTGGAGACTTTGACACGTGACTTTTGGAGGACGTCTTGTGCGAAACGCTCGTCTTGGACACTTGACTGTGCGAGTTGCTCGTTTTGCAGCCTTTAAGTGTGAGTTTTTGGAGGAAGTCTCGTACGAAATGCTCGTTTGCAGACTTGACGTCTGACTATTGGAGGAAGTCTCGTACGAAACGCTCGTTTTGCAGTGTCCCACGAGAGTGCCCCACAAGAGTGTCGCGCAATAGTCGACAAGAGTGTCCCCTCTTGTGGGACATTCTTGTAAGACACTCTTGTATGCGGGGTGTGAGACACTCACTTGCGACACTCTGGTGGGACACTCTTTGGGAAACTTGTAAGACGCTCTTGTGATCTCTTGTGGGACACTCTTGTAGGACACTCTTGTGGGCCACTCTTGCGGGACACTCTTGCGGAAAACTCTTTTGGGACACTCTTGTGAGACACTCCGGGACACTCTTGTAGTACACTCTTGTGCTAAACTCTTAAACTCCATGACCCTTTTGTGGAGCACTCATGTACAACACTCTGGTATGGCACTCTCGTGGACGTTTGTTTTCGAGTGCTTGCACTCGGGCTCGTGGGCCCATCTTGTTTTTCACAGGGTGCGGCTAGAACGACTAGACACTAAGCAACTTCCTGGTGTGTACCTTTTGGCTACCGTGTTTACAAAATGCTGGACTTGCTCCGCGTTATTTCCAGAGGCCATGCTGCGCGCCATGGTACCTTCGCTTGCAGAACACGTGAAGGCAAGGCCTGGAAGATGAATAATAATCGAGGTGTTTGACCAAATTGCCGGCGCATGTTTTGACATGTTCTAGGCAGTTTG
>CAXAMN010010624.1:0-14845 GCA_963970005.1 Durusdinium trenchii | reverse complement strand
TTTGACCAAATTGCCGGCGCATGTTTTGACATGTTCTAGGCAGTTTGAGGTAAAAGAGTTAGAAATTGTGTGCGTGGAAGAGGATGCAAACTAGTGATCTCAGGTGGCAGAGGAGCTTGGGTCTGACGAGTCATCCCAAGCTTATCGAGAAGCCTTCCTTCAAGTGGCTGGGGATCTTAGCGTGAGTTTTAGAGAGGATAGAGAGGCTTGAAGCCAATCACAGTGATCAGTGATCAGTGATCAGATAGATGCAAAGGTCTAAATACACAGTAGGAACCTAACATGGTTTCTAGCTCTGGTTGCACGTGGCCTTCATTTCTTGTCAGGTAAAGAGTCACTATTGGTCATCCATTCATCAAGGCAAGGGAACACGGCACCGGCAGCCGGCAGCCCACAGTTCTTGAGAAGCTTGGTTTCTGCGTAGTCACAGGGTGGTTAGATGAAATATGCCGTACGAAATACACATGAGACAGGAAAAGAGTAAGCATGTGACATGAAAGTCATGATATGTCATGTGTGCCCAAAGAACCCAATGCCGCTCAGAACACACAAATGTCAACGCTGCGCATTTGGGTTCCTTTGAAGTCCTTTGCAGGGCTCTTGCCCCGGACGTCGCAATCAGCCCGACTTTTGCTGAGCTCCGTGGATGTGGCACTGGACACTGCCGCAGAGCTTCTTGGCCTTTTTACTTGGGAAGTTTCAAAATGTTTTGTTGCGTTCTGCGACTTCTGCATTGCATAATCTGAGCTATAGATGCAGACTCGCAGATAGCATAGCAATTCTTGGTTGGAAATCCAGCTTGAGCATTTGGCTGAGCAGCCTCAGTGTGCTAGGTCTCTTTCTGCCTCTCAGCCTGCATATAGATGGCAAAGTCCACAATGTAGCTTGCATCAAGCTTTCCAGCTAGTGTGAAGAATGGTTGAGCACAGGTCTTGTTAAAATGTTTATTTGACAAGGGGGTTGCAGTTCGACATGATTCAGTTGGAATATGATGTTGTATTATCTGAACTTTGACACTACGTGCCCCTCACAGGATTGGGAAGCCATCAGAAGTTCTTTGGAGATTCTCGGGGTGCATTGAGACCACTTAGAAGTCAACCTATGAGCCCAGAAGGTATTCAACTGTGTGTATTGCAACTCTTGATCCATGACTTCCATTGTTGCCTCAGCCTTGTTCCTTCACATCGCTGCGGGTTTTAGCTGAGCGCTGCAGAAACACTACAACCAAATTGTATTGCAAGCATATTTTTGTAATTTGATATTTGTTGGCCCACTGGCAGTTGAGCACTCAGAGAAGTCGCTTTCTCCTTCTGAGTTACTTTATGTTGGCAGTAGAGCATGAGGCATGAGATCACATGAGATCTATATGTATAGCTCCCCACAAGACACCCTTTGGGACACGCTTCCTTTCGTCGGCTGCGAGCTGGTGAAGAAGATGCTTTGTTAGCTTATGCTTTGTTTGATGTTCCGCTTTTGTGCCGTGAACCGGGTAAACGTTGACTGATGACCAAGCAGTGCATGGAAGAAGTTTGTTTCGTGATGCACGTTGAACCCGAAGTCAGCCAGTTACAATTCCTCCTTGCAATGCAAACAGAATGCACCACGTCTTTTGCCATGCTAACTGATTACCCTGAAATGACAGCCTTACTTGGCATGTTCAGCCACGTTTTTGTAAGAAATACATAGTGGAACGGGGCCTTTACCGGAGACAAATTAACAGGTTTTCTATTTTGGTCACAAGGACCTGTGTGCAGGTTTTTCTGATTTCACCACTCAACATATCTCCACATCATTCGTTTGACCCTCGCAAACCCATTCTTGAATCCTGAGCAGGTCTGAAGTGAATATGACTATCATAGAGTGCTCGAGCCTCACTCAGGGCCTCAAGCGCACCTCTTGACCGGGGACTCTTTAGTACTTTGACCGGAGAGCATTCGATGGGCGACTTCATGCAGAAAGCACATTGCGTGGCTGAGCTGGCATGAGATCCTGACATACGTCCACACATCATTATCATGTGTTGTCAGTCTTTGCATGTTCTGCCATGTTGTCCTAAAGCTGTTTTGGCTATATATATATATAATTAGACTGGAGGTGTACATATTGCAGCATACTCTTGTGGTGAGTATTAGCATAATTGTGCCATATTGCAACGCTTGTGATTGTGGGCCGAAGCGGCAAACATGTAAGCGTTCACTTAGAGAGGCTTTGTCTTTCATGGAAGCGCACAGACGTGCTCGAGAAGAATTGCCACGCCCTGGAGCTCAGTTTCGCTACCAGCCACGCTCGTAAAGTCTCATGAAGGTGAAATAAGATGCTGAATCAAACCGTCAAAGCAGACACCCAGCCTGTTTTTCTTGCTTACGGGAGCAGAGAAACTTCAGTAAGAATGCTTGGCAAGGGTGGCTCCTTAGCAAATTACGCCATACTTTCATGTGAAGTGGAACAAGCAATCATGGATGGATGCGGCCTTGTGACAGTGACGTGCCTTTGATCGTTCAATCTGAAACGGCCGACATGTCCAAGGTTTTTTCCACGTTGACGACTTGAAGGCCGTTGGAGACTCGAGACGCAAACCAGCGCGAAGTTGTTGAACGATGCAGTTAAGCGCGAGCATAAGCTTGTTTTGAATGTTTGTTTCCTTCCACAGGTGCAGCAAATGGTGGCAGAGGAGTCTTTAGCTGAGTGCTCCCAAGCACAAGAATTGCTGCAGGCTGGAAATGTAAAAAGTTTCGACTGAAGGGTGGCGGGCTTGAGTTCAAGTTGTTCCAATCCCGGCAAACTTGATGTGAAGCTTCACTGCTAAAAGCTTCATTGGTTCATTGCAGTTCGTGGAATCGATAGTGAAGCATAATGGCGGATCAGGTGGTTTTGCCCACCCTGCTACGCCAATACACGAAGCATTTCGGCAAAGCTTGCGCACGCAGTGCTGTGTGAAATTCTGATTAAAGCTGGTACGCTTGATTGTGGGCGCTCAAGGCACGTCAAGCCGTAGGCAGCAATACAACAACGGTGATGTCACCTGTGTTGCAGCTATCCAGGGCAAGCGGACACGTCAAAAGGATCAAATGATGACACCTCACAGTGGTCACAAGCTGCCACATCTAGGATTGTAGCATATGAGCGTTATGCGACATGGTCCTGCCACGGAAAGTGCAACCTCGAAGTAGGATAGATTGTGCACAAGAGCCAACTAGGCTGGCCAAGGAAACAACCTGCAGTATTGCAAGAAGCCACTGAAAGGTTATTGTAAACGAAGATCCATTAGACCTTGCCAAACCATTTAGTAATTGTTGTGCTTAAAAGAATGTGGATAGCTTCAAATGCTTTTGGAACCAGAGACTCTTTTGGATAATGTCCAAAACAGCAGTTTGCTCGCCATTTGGCCAATTCTCTCTAGAGTGTTCTCATCAAACAGTCAACCCTGCTTTGGGGACTTGATATTGGAGGGTTTGCCGATGTTGGCACTGTGGCAAGAGGGTTTGACGTAGTGATGTAGAGCTGGATGTTGAGCGAGCTTCATTGGGGCACATCATTGTTTGGCAGCACGCTTCCAAAGAGGTAGATTGGAGTGTTGTTTGGGTGGGTCCAAAAAAGAAAAGGTAAACATGTGTTCGAAGGATTGAATCTTTTGGTACTGGTACTGTAAACAAGTTCGTTCACAAGCCAATAATGTTCCTTTTGAGGCACTACCGGATGACTTGGTGGTGCTGGCAAGGACTGCATTCCTGCAAGCCATTGAGTGGTGCCAAAAAAGTGCGCAGCAAATGGAGACATCAATAGGATTCAATAGTCAATGTTTGGATTTTCTAAAGACACAAGTTGTAAAGAACACGAGCTGTGCAAAGGCACAGTGAGTTTGTTTGACCTAAGTTTGCAGTGCCTCTCAGCGAAGCGACTTAGTTTGCTTGCAAAGCCACAGGACAGAAATGTGTGCACGGAAACTTCTACAAGATCAACTCCACGAAGTTGATGAGCTGAAGGAGAAAGAGTTTAAATTTGGTGTGTTGCTATTTAGCATTCACATTGGAACAGGCACTGGACAACTTTCAATGTCCCACTGGCATGAGGAGCGTGGCCTGTTGACATCCGCAGATGCCTCAAAGCTTCTTGGCCTTCGCTTCATAGCGCAGTGAAAAGCTTGAAAGCATTTTCCACTTGGACAGAAGTATGATAAAGTTGCACTTACAGTACCGAATGGTTGGCTGTTGCAAATCTGCCAGGTTAGGACATCACGTTCAAGCAGAACTACTAACGCTTCTTCACCGGCCCAAGAATGACTGGCTCGCCTTGAAGGCTCAGACAGTTTGTTGTAAGACACATATTTATGAATGTTGTGGATGGAAGGTTTCAAGTGTAACTATGGAGCAGCGGCTGCAAGTGTTCGGCTACCTAAGCAAATGTTTAAGTTTGTAGTAGACTTAGTAGACGCTCCTTGAAAAAGCTGAGATTGATCAGAGCTGCTAGTGCTCTTCTCCACTCGCCCCGATGGACAGGCTTGACAAGCTCGACCGTAGCAGCCATGTATCACCTGAAGCGGTTGTATTTGGAAGCCCGCCAACATGCATTCGAGTTTCGTATTTGCAATGCACTGGAACCAAAAGTCTGTGTGCTCAAAGATACGTTGAGTTGCCTGCCAACATATTGTGAGAGTAGACGAGGTGTTGTATCTGGGTCATATAAAGGCAACATGCTGAGAGAGACTCTGAGACGAAGCAAGAATTGGACCAAGCTTTACGACTTTGCCCTTACTTTGGGGTTTGCTGTCCTCAACATTGTTGCATCATGATGCATCTATGTGTTGATCCGTACAGCTCATCCATTTGGCTCAGATCCAGTAGCATTTCATGATAACGCAAAGGCTGGAAAACATAGAAAGCTTTGCATATCGCAAAGACAAAAGGGTTTGCCCGACGAAGTTCTCATCAGCCTTTCGCTTTGAGAAATTTCTAGCCATGTTTGAGTGTGCACATTGCGAAAAGAGCTTCGACTCTGAGAAGGCAACTCGGGAAGTTATATATATATATAAGTTCACGTGCATGACTTGCAGAGGATGGAGGCAAAGATTCGGGACCCAAGGGATTCAAGGGACCAAGTAATTGTTGCAGATGGTGTTGGCCATGTTGAAAACGGTAGATAGCTCATGATAACATGATGGTGCTGCAAAGTGGCTTCATGTTTCAAGCATTTTGCAAGGTGTTTCTTGGTGAACTTGAGAGTCATTGTGAAACAGCTGTGATAAATAGCGCCTAGTGTCCTGGTGCTGCCCCCTGTGCAGCGAGTGCAGCTGCATTTGCGCTTCATCCATCCGAATGAGAAGACAGAGTTCAAGAAGCCAGCCGGCAAAGGCGCAGTAGCTCCCAATGCTCCCCCGAAGCTTGGCAAAGTGTGCGTGGCTATGGCAGTGTTCTACGGCTTGGGTTCCAGTTCCCCGATTGTGCTTGGCATGGTGATCTGGTGTCAAAACGTGTGAAAACTGAGGTCAAGCTGTTTCTCCTGCTTTTCCTTTCTCAGCGACAGCACGACAGATAGGCTAGATTTGCAAAGCGGAACACCGGAGAAGTGTTGTGACGCAAGTCGGGTAACAGTAGTTGTGGGTGATCACTCACATCGGTCGCCTTATGCCCTTTCATTCTCCGATCTTGGCTTTCCAGACAGTACACCCTCAAGTGTTCCTGTCGTAGGATTCTTGCGGTCAGTGGATACAACAAGTGTCTTTCTGGAATCAAGATCTTGGAGACTGAAATATACATCACAGTGATGGCACCTAGATACACCATTGGGACCATGCACGTGAATAGTCCTTGGATAGTACAGAAGCATTGTCAATTGAGAGTTCATCAGCATTTCATGTTTGTTCTTGAGTTAGATGGCAGCACGGTGACAGGGCGGACAATGTGACCCCTGGCGACGTGTCTCGGAGATGAGACGTCCAATGGACAAGATTTAAGAACCTTTTGTTTGAAAGGATATGCATATTGAGTTGCAAGAAGTTGCAATACTGTAGCATTAGGTTCCTTTTGCTAGTAGGTTGGAGGCCTCGCTATTAAGTTCCTTTTTCAATTAGGGACTGCAAAACATTGTCAGCTTAATTGAGCCAGTCGTTTAAGGATCAGCACCCCAGTGCGCACGCTGCCAAGCGTATTTTGGCCGCGTTACTTTCAAGCAGCGCAAGAAGATTTAGCTATGAGTCAACACCTTGCCACCTTTGTTTGGGCTTCACAGCCTGCCTGAAGAGTTTAAATGTTTTGTTGGCTGAATATGCAAGCGAGCAGCATCCACGAAATGAGTTCCCTTCATCGATGAGCTGTTTCAGGTGGGAAGCAAAAGACAAAGGTGGAGTACGAGAAATCCACTGGAAAAGGCTTTGGAGCCATGTGTTTTCTTGCCACAACCTTCCTGGGGTTCACATGGTTGTCTCTTGTGCGAAGTATACATTGAAGGAACAGACGTTGGTTGATCTTGAAAGAAGCGACTTCTAGGCCCCAACAGTTCTCATCCACTTCATTTAGCCCAGATCAGACCCAGTGGTGCCAAACCTGATTTTATTCCCAGCTAGCAGCAACAAAACGAGTGTTCCCTTCTGCTTGCCACTGGTGTTGCAGGGAATGCATTAGTGGACCCAGAGAACTGCTTGTGTCGCAAGGATCCGTGCGTCGCCAGATGCATATTATTTCATATCATTGTTTGCTGGGACGAAAAGTGCGCTTGGAAAGTGGAGCGAACATGTTCGTTGCAATAGAAATTTCCTTTGCCCTTCGAAGTACGAAGCGCGCACCAAGGAGTGCAGACCTTGTATGTGTGGAAGAAGCACGGTTTGTGTTTGTGAAGGGATGGATTTCTGAGAAGATTTTGTTCAGCGTGTGCAAGAAGACACTCAGCTGAGCCGAGTTATGCTCACCCGCTGGAAGCTTGCAAGCATTTACAATTTGCACTTTGTTGCATAATCATGATGTAAAATGCAGGCGCGGTGAAAGCAGTGTTCCAAATCGTTTCTAATGGCATTGAATGGCTTTTCCGCTTTTGCACTGTTGCACCAGAAATGCAAAAGAACCATTTGTTCTCTCAAGCAAGCGAGCACGCCCAATGCTGCGCGTGCGCATCAACCAAAGCGGGATGTGGACGTCAAATCATTTTAATGTTGTTGACTGTGTTTCTGGAGAACGTCCAAAGTGATTTGCATAGACTGATATAAACTGACATCCACATCTGGGAGATGTTCGCTTGAAGGCTATCCAAGGCTAAGCAGTGCTCCATTGTGTTGGAAACGTTTCCTGGCCTTCACTGCAGCGGCTCTTCTTCAAAAAGAATGCTCCACTTACATTGAATCAAGCTTTTGCTCCAGCATGCTCAGGATCTTTTTTGCTTTACAAAACTCGTGAGATGAAACCACTGGAAAAGAGCAGAGAGTAGCTTGCTTGTTCTTCAGAGCTTTAGTGCAAGCATCAAAAAGCATGGTCCAAGCCAAACATGTCTCAGGCCGAGATCAGTGGTGAACTTCACAAAGAGAGAGGCAGAAAAGAGAGATAGTTACGGGTGAGCCACATGGTGGAAGACTAAGGCTTGACTAAGGTTGTGAAATGTTCATATAGAAATGTCCCATTCATTTGCCCGTATTCAAACAGTACGTGTTGTTGAGAGGCACGCCCAGACACACACATGTTCAGCTAGTGAGTCGCCTCAGATCCCGAGCATTTAGCTGTTGCTTGCCGCCACAGTTCGCAACACCGGTTCACTCATCCTGTGTGGTTTTGAACGAGCCGCATTTTTTGTCAGGTCGGAATGAGCAGCTAAAAAGGCACCTGCTGTCGTTTGGTTGTCAGACAAGTCAAGAACCCTTGGCGATGCGATCGTTCTTCAGCACATTTCAGCACTATCCTGCACCAATCAATCATTATGCTGCAACCATATCGCTTGTGTCCAATGCGACATGAATCTTGCTTGGCAACTGTTCAAGGTACCTTGACGCCAGAATTGTCGTCCTGTTCGATTTTGCTGAATGTTCCCAGATATTACGCTCGAACTTGTCGAGAAAATCCATTGCCACCCCCTTTGTCAGCATATCGATGTGTGATTTAACAAGATGGTCTAAGTCTAGGTATGTGAATGTAAAAGTGAAACCTGTCGTAACCTTTCTGTGTGTGTGTCATGTGTGTCTACGATAGATCAGTGGACCTGACTTTCGAGGCAGCTCCGTGGTGTGACGGATGAGAGAGATGAAGCTTTAGCTCAGGACTGGAGGCGAGTCGAGCAGGCAGGACAGTATTACCTACCGTGACTTGGGCAATTAGCCCCTTAGAGACTCTTGTGTTTCAGTACTTTTTTTGTATTTGTTTTAGTACTTGCTTGCCTCAGTCATATTAAGAGCCTTGATTATTCTTGAGCGCCAGTCTGTTAATACACTTTGCAGCATTTGCTTGAAAGCCGAATTGAAAGCCAGGTGCGCGAAGAGAAGGACTCCAAAGGCCGACTGAAAGACGAATGTGACTGCCTGAATCCATCTCAATGCCATCCTGACTCGTTTTGTTCGACCTAAACCGTTCTGAATGTAACCAAGGTGAGCAACTTCGACGAATGGTGCAAGAGACCAGGCAGCATGCACATTCAGAGTTGCAGGCCAGGTGCCAAGATGTTGCCAGCCATAGCGGCCATAGCGGAAGATCCGCGCAAGGCCCAAGAAAGAGAAAGCCAAGCAGAAAAGCAAAGGCTTCAGGACATCATCAACGAATCAACCATGAGTCACAACAGTAGATTTGACACAAGAGCATAGTAAGGGGACTACTGACTCCGCGGCAACAAACAAGTGTGTGCTTTGCTGATAGGAACTGAACCTCTACATGGTTCCATGTGTCCTGTTTGTAATGAGGGTTCATTGGTGGAGGAGAGCCTTCACCAGCAGAAAGAACTCCTGGAGTCAGATTGCAATCAGATCAGGACATGATTGGCTTCGAATGCATTGGGTGTGCCACAGAACATCAAGTTGCTTGCTGCCTCAAACTGTTTGTTGGTCGAGGAGCGAATTGCAGCAGCAGTACAACTGCAATTTGGAGCTCAAGCAGCAGGCACCAAGATGTCAACATGCTCTCATGTGTCCTCCCATCATGATAATGATAAGGGGATTTTGCCAGAAGGTCAGAAGCTACGGCCAAAAGCCATGTAAGATGATGTTAGTTGAGTTGAGTTTCAAGTTCAAACAGTTGATAAAGGATGGCCTCGTCAAATTTGTGCGTTTCCAGGAGCAGCTTCACTTGGCCAATTGCAACAAACTTGTTCTGGAGATACAGGACATCCCGAACTGGCATTTGACAAGTGGTTAATGTTATTACAGAATAAGCGTGATTGAACAGACGTTTAGTGGTTGGCTCGTCGCAAGTTTTAACGTTCACAACAGAATCTAATAAGCTGTTGAAGCTATTCATGCAAATTTGCGAGGGCTTTGTGTTTATAACAGTCTTGATCATTCAGCTTCAACCTTGATTTTGCCTTCACCCAGACCCATGCACAAGGAGCTTCAAGACCAAAGGAGATGTGGAGCTACACTTTGCTTTGTCCTTCTCTTTTGTCAAAGCCTCGACTGTATTTGTATATAATCTTCGGTGAATTGCGTTGTTGCATTCTTCCATATTCTTCCTCAAATATATCCCCTTTCATCCTTTCATTATATATGCCACAGCGGCTTACCCACCAGGAGACTCAAGGAAAGTGCTGAGGCGCCTCTATTGCGTTGAGACGGTGAGAATGAGGGTAGAAAAGAAAGAGCAAAAGAAAGATCAACGAGAAAAGAAAGACGAAGAACTCAACGCAAACATCGAGACATGGAGACTGAGCGAGCACGCAGAAGTAGATGCTTGTTAATGGTTTTTTCAAGGGGGGTGTAGGCTGTGACCAGGCAGGGGAGGAGCAGGAAGAGCTAAGGGGAGCTATATAATACGAAACGGTAACGACAGAAAGCTACGACAAGAATTAAGATATCTTTAGATGCTGTAATCACGACAGGAAGATCTAGGGAAACTTATGTAATTAAGTCCAAGACGCCAGGAGCAAGGAAAGCCCAGAGGAAGACTGAGATGTTGTGAGGAATTTGGTTTAAGCACTTTAACGTCCTGTCACTTCACCTAACTTAAAGAACTCAAACTTAGTTGCTCAATTCAACAAAAGCCTGTAAAATGTCAAGCAAGATGAGGGCACTTGGAAATGTAAGGTGTCAAAAAGCCTCACCAGATGACCGAACATCCAATCAGCCACATGTGAAGTCTTATGCCACCATTGACTTCATGGTGCTTAGCCGCCCCTAAGAGTACAGAATGCTCGGCTGTTTGTTGGATTGCATACTGTAGGCCTACTGTGACTTAAAGTTGGCTCGCAACTTTTTTGACATTATGTGTTGTGCAATTGAACAACAAGTGGTATTGACCACCAGGCAGAGACAAAAGAGCTGCCGTGGGCCCAGAGTTTCCCACAAGCTGGTGTGGTTTTGCGAGTGAAGTGCTAAATGACACAGAGAAGGACCACTGTGAGGACCAATCACCCAGTCCACCTCAAATGGGCCCTGAGACCTGCAGGGAGACAGTGCTCGTCAAACCTGAGATGTATATTTTGTGTCGAGTCCTTTTGCCTTTGCACACTGCGGAGAGCCTTTCAGAACTTTTTTGTTTCTAACTACTGTATGAAATCTAGTTTGAGTAGAAGCTTAGCTCCTCGCAAAACAGAGAACTAAAGGTTCTAAAGCACGTCCGATGTCCACCGCGTCCAGGCGCTCAGAGCTGCAGACGCTGAGGGCACAATGCGCACAGCAAGCTGCGGCTGCTTCTGCTGCAGCACTTGATCAACGCAACCAGCCCAGAACTCGGAGCTGTTTGAAGCACCGCATTACCCTGGGTTACGTATATTGGCATGGGTGTAAGGATCTTTGTACATAGGACGCTCAGATACAACAGCTGGTATATGATGAATTTGGTGATGTGTTTGTCGTGGTGTGGTTGGCAGCAAAATATCAAGACTTAGAAAAGCACAGAGTCATGACCAATGTCACGCTCACATGTTCTTGCAATATTCCTGTTCCGAAGAAAGGTTGATTAATCATATTTTATATATATAGCGAGAGAGAGAGAGCTCTTTTCAACCTAGAATTTGAGGCGTGTTCTTCACAAGCAGCAGCTGGACAATCTGCCACTTCCCTGGAATTTGACAGCATTGCATTGTCACAGCCGACAAGTCCAAACAGTTCAATATGGAGTGATTCACGCTGTATCAGTTGGGACAGCGTGCGAGTGACCTCATACCTGCGCAAGCTTCTCATGTAGATAGAGACTGCCTGAAGCTTCAGCTTCCATGACTTGTCAACTGCGGCGTTTGCCATTCACTTAAGTTGGAGACTTTCCAAGGAATGAAGAACACAATGCTCGGTTGCAAGCGCTGAACCAGCAGGATGCTGAGGAAGAATTTGCAGAATCGGACAGACCTTTGAGACGATCAGAGAGGGCCGACTCTGTCGTCGCCATAAGGCAACATATGCAGCAGCTAACCGTGCAGCAGCACATGCTGGATCCAGAAAGGCCCCGAAAAGATGTGAGCATTACCAACAAGCTTGTACATGGAAAGCACAAGATATTCCAATGTTGATCACTCTTGTAATTTTGACTGTCACAAGTGAAAACGACCTAACCTAAACAAATAACCCTTTCGGTTCAACTGGCGCTCACTTGCATGTTTGCTTTGGATGTCATGCTACTTGGAGTTTGCCCAACAAGTTCTGTCACTAGCTGACACAGTAGCACCCAAGCAGGGCTTCAAGAAGTTTCCGTCAGATTGAATGTAAGGTGCTGGCTGACAAGTTGCTATGGTGAAACTCAGGCTGTCAACTCTCGTGGACGATTTGATGGATGAGATCAGTTGTGGAGCTCTTGGGTTCTCAGGTCATTTCGAGCTTTTGCATAATTGAAAGTCTTCAATTCCCAAGTTTCAGGGTTCTCAGGGTTTTGTGTTTTGAGCACTTTCGAGGCCTCCGAGAACATGCCACAGAGAAGCGGATGCACCTTCAAGAGGCCTTGGGATAATGTGGTAGCCTAAATCAAGAGTTTCGGATTCATGCTGACCTCTGGCCAATCAATTGTCGGACGAATGCCGTCACGTTTGTTGATACCCTTGGGCAATCTCGTTCTCGTGGAAGGTGCCACCAGACCCTAAACTTCCTTTGCCGTCACCCCACTTGGAGGCCTGCAATTTTTCACAAGCGTAGCGAATGGTAGCTTCAGATGAGGAGGAAGGCTGCCATGATATCTATGAAACATGATGGCTTTCGAAAGATGGAGTGCAGCGTACATGTCATGGCCGCAGTTGCATGGAGTTGTACAGTAGCAAACGAGTACACGTGACCTGAGGTAGTAAGTTTGAAAGCAATCACCCTTGGCCCTTCCAGACTGCACCAAATTGGTTGGCAAACTCCTTGATTGCCAATCACTTTTGAGCTAGCAGAGGATTGGCTTGGGACTGTTCGAGCGGAGTGAATCAGGTCACTAGCAGGCGTCTAGCAAAGATGCGGCAGCGCTTGGCACAGCGCAAGGATAGTGAGGCCTAGGGGGCAAACAAATGTACGGATCAAGCCAAAGTGCCGTCATTCAGTGCGCGCAGCTGCTTCTATCAGCGTAGCTGCTTAGCTGTCAACAAATTGCCAGCTTGGTTGAGTATGCCAGCATTTGCCAAGAAGCTATTAGTAACAAGGGCATCGCTACTAGGAGCAAGAAGCTACTAGGGGCTCCTGGCCTTACTACTAGGGACAATGTTTGTTACTAGGAGCCAAGGGCATCGCTATTTGCTGCATGACATCAGGAGACTCCTCCCAGACGGTGTGGAAGGCCTGCAGTCTCAGTTGACTGGTCACCCTTTACTAGTGAACAGTGCTGACGCAGACTTCCAGTGTTCCATATTTCAATGAGGTCCTTAGTCTGGAGGTGTTGTTCACTTCTCCCTTGAAACATAGGTTCAGTCAACCGTGACTTGCAGGACCACTCGAGACGGGCAGAGGCCAGATTGTAGAAGCAATTGATTGCTTCATGTCATTCACTCAAAAACACCAGAACATTCGTTGCAATACTATCTTTCTCCTCTCCAGGACACCATCTCCAGAGAGAGTCACACAGAGGTGGGTCACATGCTGCAGTTAAGCTTTCTTGCGACCAACAAATTGCTAGCATCCTTGCTTGATTGGTTTTGCCTTTGGCGAAGGTCTGAATTTTCTGCAACTCACTAGAAGACTTACAAGCAAGATGCTCAAAGAGCCAGAACAGAGTGTTCTTCTGGTTGCTCCTCTTTCCAGCTGAAATGGGGCTTCGCCATCACCATGCGGCAAGAAAAGATTGGCTTAACATTGCTTTCAGCCAGGAGAAAGCCCCTCCTCGATTCTGAGCTTTTTCATTGTTGCGCTTTTCGCAAGTTGTTTTGCCAGGCTACCTTATGCTTTGGAGCCGATCACGCAGATGAGCCAGCAAAGTCAGGCGCAGCGGTCCGTTGATTAACTTTCAATTCTCCCTTCTTTGTTGTGCTTCGTTCGCCCATGTGTTTCCATGTTTGCTTCAAGTCAACAGTTTGTGGGTGTGGACAGGTATTTGCACCAGGATGTAAAGCTATACCTTTGCAATCATTCATATAATATTTATATATATATATATTGTCGTAGCTGCAGACAATGAAACCCCGCAGAGGGTTTCTCAACTGGGGGTAGAGTATGTTGACGGAACTGTTCGACGACACACCATCCAGGACTCACCACGCACTTCTCAGGACGCTTTGCGTGCTAAAATGTTCACCCGCCTACTGGCAAGGGATTCTGCGGATGCCACACTCGAAACCTTTGTTTGCAGTGAAGGTTTGTGTTTTTGGCACAACAAAAAGCTCCAGGGCTTTAGAGTTTGCTGTTGGCAAGAGATCAAAGATTGGTCACAAGTTGGGATGGGAGATGCTTCTGGACAGGAGCCAATCAGTCCAGAGGTGCTGGGTGCTCGTGTTGTGTCCACAGTCCGTGATACTGATTTCGAGGCATTTCATGTTGAGCAGGGGCGTGTCCTTTGCTGCTAAATTCAAGTTTGCTTTCCAAGCCTCGGAAAAGTGTGCTTGACTGAACACATTGAAGGCATATCATGATGTTCATACACTATGGCAGTAGCGCCGTTCGCAGTTTCAGGGTGGACCTGTCAAGTCGCTTTGAGTTGGCCGATTCGGGAAGGTGCACTGGCCCCGTGCTTTTCCGACACCTCCACAGCGATCCAGGTGGAGACAGAATACACTTGGAGATCCCTAGTGGAGAATTTGGAGACGGATTTGTATTGGCTTATATAAATGTATCATTGTGTTTGCATTGGCTTGCTCGCTGTACATTTGGCTTTCAAAGAGAACTGCCGCTTCAAGAAACGAATCCAGAGCATAATCAAGTCAAGCATGTGATTGCTTTGGAAACACAAAGTGACACGTAAAGCAAAATACATAAGCTCTCACAAACGCAGAGGCGTAGCAATTCAGGGCATGCACCCCACGGCTACCTGGGCAGTCTTTTTGCCTCCTTTGTTCGGCTTTACACAGATGTAAAGTCTTACTTGTCAATAGACCTGGGCGGCTCTATGATCTATCATCCTTGTAGATAGACCAATCAGTCTCAAGGCCCTCAACACCAGACTCAACACCCTCATAACATGCCGAAGCAACGTCATTCACGACTTCACGAAGCATGTTGTTTCTCAAAGACAAACGTAACTAACGCCTCCAGCCAACCAACACTGATTCGACCCAAACAGACTTAGGCACACCCAGAGAGTGTCAGTGCATATCCGTACACTAGACAGCAGCACATTGT
>CAXAMN010010613.1:200826-218318 GCA_963970005.1 Durusdinium trenchii | reverse complement strand
CACCAAGCTTGCGCAGCAACTCAGCGACTTGGAGAGATCTTCCCCCCAGTTTCCGTCAGAACCATTGGTCCAATCTCTGTTTCGAGAGACAAACCTTGGAGAGCTCCTGCGGCTGCACAGCGACGATGATGATTGGACAAAAGCCAGAAATGTGGCCGTTCGCTTTGTGGCAGAGGTGAAGACGGTGGACTATGTCCACTCGCAAAACAGTCTCCATGGTGTCGCGCCAACTTCGGCTGAGGTTTTTGCGCATTTTGCGCAGACACGCTCGGGCGGTTTACCGGAGGTACTCCCAAGCCGCGACTATATCAAGAAGTGGGCTGCTGGTTGGCGAAAACGCTTTGGCATCCGAAGGGCGGCCTTGCCCATGGCCATTCCAGCAGATGCACCGAGCTTGCGGGCAAAGGTGCTTCGAGTGGTGTCAGTATAGGTGGTCAAACCGGTCAAACCAAGGGGCCAAAAATGGGACCGAAAAATGGACCTGAAACAAGGTCCGCCTTGTGAAAAATTGTTTTCGGTTGCGAGGCAGCTTTGGGGACAGTTTTTGGCCCCGGATTCTTTTTTGAGGGTGTGCTTTGAATTAGAATGAATGGCTCGGAGGTGAAATGCTTCTGGAAGATGCTGGCGTTTCAGCGTGGTCCAGAGGCTTGTGATGGTCGTGAGATTTTGTATCTCAATGTGGATGAAACAAGTGTGCCCTACACTGCACGACCTGCTATTGGTTGTGTGATCAACCGCAAGCAGTACAAGGGCTCCGGCCTCCCAGCCGTGCCCCACGCCAAAATCCAGCCTGCCGGCAGGCGAGGTACTTTTACGTACTGCGCTGTTATTGCTTCAAATACAGGAATTCAACCAGCACTACCCCACTTTCTTGTGAGCAATGGCACCAGGCTGAGCAGCAAGGTAGTGAAGGCCTTCAAGTGCTTGCCGAAGACCCAATTGCAAGTGCTTCGCCGGAAGAGTGCGTGGGTTACCAGTGATTTGATGATCGCAATCTTGCAAGAAGTGGCAAAAGCATTAGAACCGTTTTTGCATCAATTTAGGCCGGTATTGCTCTTGGACGGGGCGCCAGCTCACGTTTCAGAGGCAGTCATGCGTGCTGCAAGAAAGTTGAACATTTCGCTGGTATATATTCCATGTGGAGCAACTAGCCTGTGCCAGCCTTTGGACGTCTATGCGTTCTCCAGCTTCAAGCAATACCTCCGCCAGAAATACCACGAGCACAGGCAGACAGCCACTGATGGCTTGCCATCGACTTTAGCGTGGCTGTGGCAATTAGGCCAGGCGCCAAGGCAATTTTTTTGTTCCAAGTCTTGGGCCAAATGTTTCCGCGGAGTTGGGGCCAGTGGCAAAGCCAGCGACCTCCACTCTGTACTTGCCTCTTTCATGGAGCACCCTACATGTCTCCCTGCTTCATCCAAGCCAACGTCAGAGGACGTTCGGCTGATATGGCCGCAGAACCGTCGCATGAAATACGCATATGCGTGTTTGTATGATGGTGAAGACTGAGGAAGCACCATGCAAAAAAGTGCCCGTGCAGTCAATTCTTCGAGGGGTGCAACTGCTGAACTTGGAAGACGGTCCATTTTTCGGTTTGGAAATTCGCGCCGTCGGGCGCCGTCGGTGCCCGTCCGTGGGGCAGTACATGTTGCTCAAGCACTCGTCCCCAATATTTATATATTATATAGACACTCCCGACTGCCATGTCTGACGCAGCCGCTGATGAAGAAGCAACAGCAGCAGCAGCTCCGGCTGCGAGGCGCCCCGCCATCATATATCTGTTGGTTCGCACCGCCGGCACGCACATAGTACGCTGATCATGTTTGGGAGCGCCCACAAGCAACGTGATTTTGTTTGGGCCGCATCTGGACATTAATGTTTATCATTTTTGGAAAGGCTATACTTGGCACCAGACTGGTTCAGACCTCCAACCACTTCCTGATGAATTTAAGTCGTGAGGCACCCAGCCGCCGATCGGCTGGTTTCGCTCAAAACACAGCGGCAGAACCTGAAGCGGCAGCTCCAGCAAGCGAACCGTGAGGTTCGCAATGAGGCGACCGGCGCATGATCCACATGTATTGTTGAAATTTGATGCAGTATTGTGTTGCTTGTGCTTCCGACTTGCGCGCGGCGCGACTCATTCTGGCGCACATGCAGGAGAAAAAGCGACAGAGACTCATGCGGCGCGCTGGCAAGTTGAGCTCTGCTGATCTCACCTGGCTGCTGGCGCGTCGAGTGCAATCTGAGCAGTCTGAGCAGATGTCCACATAGCTATATTGCAGGGCACATTGGCAGTGTTTGGGGAAAGAGAGACTTGCGCCCATGTGCTAGCTTTTGTTGACAGCTAAGCTGACAACTGCTGAGCGGGGGCTGTCAGAGCAACCTTGCTGAAGTGGCCGTGCTCGCAGAAGCCGGCGCAAGCGATAAATATGTCACCTGTCACCCACGTGCTAGCTTTTTGTTTACAGCTAAGCTGACAACTGCTGAGCGAGGGCTGTAAGAGCAACCTTGCCGAACTGGCCGTGCTCGCAAAAGCTGGCGTATGCTGGGCTAGAGTCCCTCACATCTCTCCCTCTCTCTCTGTCTAGGCTTGCTAGTCCAGGTTTGTCGTGCCCGCAGTACCCTGCAGCAGCTGAGGCAGATAATATGAGCTCCTCAAAGAGATAGTGAGATGTTTGATGTTGACATACTATTACCGTGTAATATGATGCGTCAACTACAGGGTTGGCCCAATAAAGAAACATGTGACGCAAATTGTTTGGTTGCGTGCGGTTGCCCTTGCCTTGTTACCGGGGTTTATGTTTTGGACCACCTCCAGAAGCAGTTTTCGGAAACCCTTCGGTCATTCTTGCTCTGGATTGCAGCCAGGAAGCGGAACAACTTTGAAAGGAAAAACGGTATCACAGAAATTAAAGACAAGCAGACCACAAGATGATAGCAAAACCACAATCTGACCCTGCCAAGACTGTGGACTTTGTTGCTCCTAGTGCTTTCAAGGACCCTTCTCAACATTCTGTTTTGTTACACTTTTCGAGCAAATGACCTTGCTCAACGTTTGCTTCGGTTGCTAATGGCAACGTTATGTTGCGTTGTGGATGTAGCGCTTTTCAATTGTTGGTTTCGCCGCTCCATGTCATTCGGTGGCTGATGCGCCAGCGGCTGATGCGCGGCGCCTTCTTCGACTTCGAGCTCTTCATCCGCGGTCAGGTGGCCGCTCGGCCTGTGGGGTGACGCGGGCTCCTGGCCTTATACTAGGAGCAAGGACGCTAGTAGGGGCTCCTGGCCTTACTCTGGTCTTATTACTAGTTACTAGGAGCAAGGACGCTACTAGGGGCTCCTGGCCTTACTACTAGGAGCAAGGACGCCACTAGGCACATGACTAGGAACGAGGACGCTACTCGGCGCTCCTGGCCTTACTACCGCGGTCGCTCGCTCGTCGGTATGCAGGTGCCTTCTTCGACTTCGAGCTCTTCGCCCGTGGTCGTATCAACCGGCCACGTGGCCGCTCGGCCTGTCGGGTGACGCGGGCTCCTGGCCTTGCTACTAGGAGCAAGGGGCTCCTGGCCTTATCGCTAGGAGCGAGGACGCTACTAGGGGCTCCTGGCCTTACTACTAGGAGCAAGGATGCTACTAGGGGCTCTGCCTTGTTACTAGGAGCAAGGATGCTACTAGGGGCTCCTGGCCTGACTACTAGGAGCAAGGACGCTACTAGGGGGTCCTGGCCTTACTACTAGGAGCAAGGATGCTACTTCCTGCCTTACTACTATAGGGGCAAGGACGCTACTAGGGGCTCCTGGGGTGGGCGTGTTGGCGATGCCTTCAGTGCATCCCTTATTTAGGTTCAGATGTCCACATGCTTTCTGCGTTCGGCTGCTGGGACGATTGATATGCACACATGGATCCAAACTTTCATTTGTGTTTAACCTCGGCCTTCTCAGTGCCGTGCACTGTCCGCATTTCGGGTGATATTTTGGAAGTTGCATTCGAGCGTGCTGTCGCGCGCCGGTGTGACCTCAGGAACAGCTGCTTGGAAGCCGTCGCCTTGCTGAGCGAACCTGCAGGCTTTGACCTTCGGCTTGGACCTTGCGGCGTTTGTCATGCAGTTGGGCGACGCGGTGGGTGGGATGTCGGTGATGAGTGCATCCCCTATTTTACATTTATTAGATGTCTCCATGCTTTTCTATTTTCGGCTGCTGGGGCGATTGATATGCACACATGGATCCAATCTTTCATTCGTGTTAACCTCGCCCTTCTCAGTGCCGTGAGCTGCCCGTATTTCAGTGATAATTTTGGAAGTTGCATTTGGGCGTGCTGTCGCGCGCCGGTGTGACCTCAGGAACAGGCTGCTTGGAAGCCGTCGCCTTGCAGAGCAAACCTGCAGGCTTTGACCTTCGGCTTGGACCTTGCGGCGTTTGTCATGCAGGTGGCCGCTCGGCGTGTTGGGCGACGCGGTGGGGCATGTTGGCGTTGCCTTCAGTGTTAGATACCCACATGGTTTCGGTTTTCGGCTGCTGGGGTCCGATTGATATGCACACTGGACACATGGATCCAAACTTTCATTCGCATTAACCTCGGCCTTCTCAGTGCCGTGCGGTGTCCGCACTTTGGGGGAGTTTGGAAGTTGCGTTCGAGCGTGCTTTTGCGCGCCGGGCGACCTCAGGAACAGAGCTTGGAAGCCGTCACCTTGCTGAACCTCTGTCTGATTCGATCATCATGTGGCTCAGTCACAACATATTGAAATGATCAGCTCCATCTCAAAACAGAGAACTTCCATTTTTCACTCAATAGTCGAAGAGGAACCGCAGTGTCACAAGTGATGTGTAGAAAATGCAAAAACACACTCATTTCCTTTAACCTCTTGCATAGTGTCCCATAGGTACCGTCAATGCGTGCGCTACTTGTGGAATCAGTTTTCGTGGCACGCACAGGGGACCTCTTTGCGTGGCATGCGCAGCATTTGGTGAACCTCTGATTCGATTTTTCGGGGCAGGCGCAGCGTTTGTTAAACTTCTAGCTCCACTTTTCGTGGCAGGTGCAGCATTTGGTGAACCTCTGTTTCCATTTTTTGCGGCAAGCGCAGCATTTGGTAAGCTTCTAGTTCCACTTTTCGTGGCAGGCGCAGGATTTGTTGAACCTCTGATTCGATTTTTCGGGGCAGGCGCAGCGTTTGGTAAACTTTAGTTCCACTTTTCGTGGCAGGCGCAGCTTTTGGTGAACCTCTGTTGCCATTTGTCGTGGCAGGCGCAGCATTTAGTGAACTTCTTGTTCCATTTTTCGTGGCAAGCACAGCATTTCTTAAACTTCTAGTTCGATTTTTGGTGGCAGGCGCAGCGTTTGGTGAAAACCTGCTTTCATGTTTCGTGGCCGGCGCACGGAATTTGAAGCTCCAGGTGGCCCAACGTGTGGCCAGACGCTGAATCGTAACGTTGGAATCCAACGTTATGCTCGTTTTACGTGGCAGGCGTGGGACAAAAGTCGAAATCGTAACGTTGGACGCGTTTGAAAAAGATTATAGTAATTCTCTTTTTTGAACCGAGTCCAACGTTATGATTTGCACTTTTTTGTGAAACTGTCGCCGAAAACGGATCGTAACGTTGGATTCCAACGTTATGATTTGCGTTTTCGTGTGGGGAGTACTCCGATTTTGGCCGCGCTGGCTGTGCTGAAAGTGGAGATTTCGTGGCAGGCGCAGCGCTTTGTGAACCTCGAGGTGCCGATGTCGTGGCAGGCGCAGGGCTTTGTGAACCTCCAGGTGCAGATTTCGTGGCAGGCGCAGCGCTTTCTGAACGTCCAAGTGGAGATTTCGTGGCAGGCGCAGCGCTTTGTGCACCTGAAAGTGCAGATTTCGTGGCAGGCGCAGCGCTTTGTACACCTCGAAGTGCAGATTTCATGGCAGGCACAGCATTTTGGGAACCTCGAAGTTCGAAGTGGAGATTTCGTGAACCTGAAAGTGCAGATTTCGCAGGAGGGGCAGCATTTTGAGAACCTCGAAGTGCAGAGTTCGTGGCAGTCGCAGCACTTTGTCAACCTCTAAGTGCAGATTTCGTAGGAGGGGCAGCGTCTTGTGAACCTCGAAGTGCAGATTTCATGGCAGGCGCAGCACTTTATGAACCTCGAAGTGCAGGTTTTGTGGCAGGCGCAGCGTTTGGTGAACCTTTGCTTTCATTTTTCGTGGAAGGCGCAAGCTTTGGCGCACTTTTAGTTTACTCAAACTGTGGTTCCTGCCAAACAAAACGCACCAAGTTTAGGACTCTATGATGGTAGTTGTATATAATGCACGCAACTGTAAATCATCACTAATCATGTCCAAGGCCATGGCCACGTCGAAGTCCTCCGGATCCGCTTCGCCCGCTTCGTCCTCTTCGTCCTCTTCATCAAGCCATGAGGAGGAAAAACCATCTGTGACTTTGGGCAACAGCGACACTTCCACAGAGGCTGAGAATGCACCAGCTAAAGCGAGGGCATATGCTGGTATGTTTACTTGGCCATGTCCGCGGCATTTTTTCCAAGACTTGGAAGATCGACGAGCAGCAAAGGTCCTTAAGCCTTGTGATGTTTCCAAGGAGAAACTGTTGGAGGCCTTCACAAAAGCGCTGAAGAGCAAAGGTTACTTGCACAATCTTGTGAAGGCTGCCGTGGCGGATGAACCGCACAAGCATTACCAGCCCGATGGTGCTTCTCGGGAAAGACACAAACACCTCATCTTTCTGTTTCGAGCTCCGTTTGTGCACGCTGGCGTTCGCAAGCTGTTGGCCGAAGAGTTTGGGTACCATGGATTCTTCACATTTCATCGCGCGGGCTGGTGCGCCTATCTGGATTACCTGATGATGGAGAGCGCAAAGAAACCAGCGCATGATTTAGACCGTGACCTTGTGTTTTATCCGTCAAGTTACACCAAGCAGAAAGCTGATGGCGAGCTTGCAGGGATGTCCTCGCAGGTGGCTGGCAGAAAGAAGAATGAGGGGCTGCAGAAAGGTCCGTCGGAGGCCTTGCAGAAACGACGCCGGCGCATGTCTTTTAGCGAGCTTACAGACTTTGTTGTCGAAAGGAAGATTTCAACAGTGGCAGAGCTATGGAAGGCCTGGCACACATACAATCTGGAGACTGTTTTCCATCAAGCGTAATATCAGTCTTAGATAAGCATCCTCCTTGGTAGAAACAACGCGGTTGGAACGACAAGGTGCATCATAGGCAGTCCAATGTTTGGTCCAATCACTTCGTTGGGGATGCCGCGGGTTTTGTGGTCATGCCCAAAGTGCTTTGTTTATAATTCCCTCTCATCGCCAGGCCGCCAAAGAGGAAAAGATGCGTGGCAACTCTTTGGTTTGGGACCATGTGGGGCAGCTTCGGGATCCAGCTGCGGCAGTGCAGAAAATCTTGGCTGCGTGGCACCGACCTGAAACCTTGGGGGCTTCAACTCTTATCACCTCACCACGCTTTCCTTTGGAGCACTTTGATGTACCTCCACGGGTCCTGCAGTGGAAGGAGACCCAATCCCTCACCCATACCTTAATCCTGCGTGGTCCGCCTGGGACTGGGAAGACTGAAATGGCTATATCCGTGCTTTTGTCCACATGCCGCGCTGGCATCCACTTTGTCAGCAAGCTTGATCAGATGCATAAGATCACCGTGCACCCAGGTGAGGGACTTGTTGTCGATGAGGCTTGTTTCAGGACAGTGAGCATTGATGATGCGAAAGCTTGGTGCGATGTGACTCACGCACGCGATGTGCACAACCGTTGCTCTGACGGACACATTCCAGCGCAAACGCCAAGGATCTTCACTACAAACCATGAAGTCCCACAGTTTTGGCCCCCAGAGTATTTTCATTCCAGTCATCAGGCTGCAATTGATCGGAGAACTGTTTGGGTTGACTGCCCAAACAAGCTGTTCAAGGACAGGGAAGCAACGTGCAAGGGTAACAACGTAACGTTATGAAGCGCCATCCAAGGGAGGTGTATTGCCCCCCAAAAGTGTGTAACGCAGGTGGTCAGCGAGGTTCATTGAATCTCCTTTGAATGGCCCTTCCCAACGTTATGTTTTGGTTGTTGGAAATTCCAAGTTGGAAAGTGTTTTTCTGGAATGCCTGGCCCTTCGCAACTTTACTTTTTTGCTGGAATGGCCCTTCTCAAGGTTGAGTTTTTTGTTACTGAAATTGCTTCCCACACTGTGCGGTGTTACATCTGATGTTTTGTCGCTGAGGCTATATTTCCAACATTATGCACTGTTAAATCTTGTGCTTTGTTCATGTTCCGTTTCCCTCCACAACTGCATTCCCAACTGGCGCTTGATCTTGGGCTGGGTATTCTCGGATTACCTGGCAAGGAGCCACAGGCTGATTCGGACGCCTGTGCATCCCATATGATCTCAGATACACCAGTGGCTGCAGCGGCTGCGATCTTGCGGCCAGATCAGGAGCCACAGGGTGAGTCGTCCGGAGCGGACGCCTTCAAGGCCCATAGGATCTCAGAGACAGCAGCGGCTGCAGCGGAAGATCTCTTGTGGCCGGATGACGATGAACTCAACGAGATGATGGAAGATTCATTTGATTTTTGAATTTCTGAACAGTGTATTCATATGCCAATTGCAGCATCTATCGTCTATCAACAGACGCCGAAGGCGCTACGCGAGAAAAGAATAGTGGTATTGACGTGAGGGCGCAATCGTGGGATGGTGGACCCGTATTTGTGATGTACTACAATCGTAGAAGTAGTTTTACCTGACACCGGTTCAGGGTTTCACCTCCCACAACCCCACTCAAGTCTGGTGGACACAATGTGAGAAAACCATACACTTTGACATTGGGTTTTTTTTACCAGGGGATATATCTGGGACCCAACCGACACCATCGCGAGGTGTAGAAATTGCGGTTTGTAGATGAGGTTCCTTTGGTGCTTCAAATTTGAGGAGACCACCGATTCTGGTTCAAAGGAAGACAACCGGGCTATCGGATCGTGTTGCTGAGGTGCGGCCATTGCCCCCCATTCATTCCATGAGTCGAGCTGTGCAGTGGAAACAAAGAACGCCGGGGTGGCACACCAAACTGGGACGTTTTAGAGGTAGGAGTTCCACTTCCCTTCATTGGGCCCTAGATGTATATATATTTATTTAAACAAAATCGAAGAAACAAAAAAACATGTCAAAGCAAAAACAACTAGTTCCAAAAAAATCAACAAAAAGTCAAACACAAATCGAAACACATGATTTTTTTAAAGTCGGAAAAGGTCTCAAAAAAAAGTCAAGACAAGGTCGGATCTGGGCCAATTGACTTTTTTTTGACTTTCTGAAACTTTATGATTTGACTATTGTTGACTTTGACGTTTGGGACTGACTAAGTTGAAAACAGGCTCTCTCTACAATGAACGATTTCATTAAGCCTAGCCTATCGGCTGGCTTTCGCAATGATCATATCTCATCCATGCCTATCCCCAGAAAGGCCTGGCATTGCTCATCGGGGCATCGATGTGAGGTTATGCGTAGTGGGGGAGATCGTGAGTCATTCACAACATTGACAACAGTTCCAATTTGCTTTGCATTCTCCCAAAAGACAGCGTGATCTTGGATTTTTTGTAGGGGAAGCATGGGGAAGCTAAATTTCAAAAGTCAAGGAAATTAAGGTTGAGAAAAGTGCGGATTGGAAAATAAGAGTCGATGCATCGTGATTCTTCGAACATCGTCTTTGTCCCCGTTGAGGCATCCTCAACGAGGGAGCCGTGGAGCCTCAGAAAGAGCCCTCTGCGGCAACACGACCATAAAACCAACCCATGCTTTCCAAAACATCTCGGACCCTCCAAAAGAACTGGACCCACGTGCATGTGGACCCAAAAACCTCATCCGGACACCCTCACCGCGTCATACCAAGGGGCTGAAATTCCATGCCCTCCGACGTGAGGAGGCCTCAGGATGTTGGTGTGAACCCCCACATCTGCCGACTTGCCAGTTCAGTTGCCAACAGGCAGCAAAGTGAAAGACGTTCGCCGAGCAAAACCCTGAGACATACCCCCCGAAACAAGGCACAGCTGCACAGCAAAAAGTCCGTCCGGTAACATCCGTAACAGGGTTTTCTCAATGAAAAGCCGGATCTTGGCACCGACTCGCGCGAAGTCTTTGGAAGCTTCGGATTCGGTTGGAGGTCTTGTGATGAAATGGCATCGGGTTCGTGTTCATTTTTGAATATGGTTGATGTCTATCGTGCGGACCTACATATGATTCACATATGATTCACATATTCTCACAAGGTTCTTTCCACCCTCTTTTGTTCCAATTCAAACCATCTCTTTCTCAGAATCCCACCTGTTTTGCCCGTTCACACGCCAGTCCGAAGCCGTCACCCGAAACCCACCCGTCGTTCACCGGTGCAAGCGCCCCGGCGGAAGCGCATCAGGCCAAGTGCCTCGCCGGCCATCTCGCGTAGCCCATCCCTCGGTGTGGGCGTATAGGGTCCGAAAATGCAAGGGTCATTTGAAAGCGTGGGCTTCTCTTTGAGCTTTGGTTTGTGTTTTCTTAAGAGTTTTGTTTTACCATCGACGGGGTCGCCTGATAGTACGAGGTGCCATGTCGCATGGGCGAAGGTGGACACGGTGCAGAAACAAGGGTTTGGTATCGGTATCAGTCGCATTAATTAAGGTTGGGATGTCCACACCATTGACGTCAAACAACAATCCCATGGAGAGCTCGTGGCAAATGGAATCGATGGGCAAATGTTCTTTACGAGCCAAACAATTGATGGAAATGGTATGAAATGGTTCATTGGTATGAGCAGTTGCAGGTACCTTCGGATGAAACAGGAGGTCATTGTGCGTCTCAAGGTCCCGGGTTCGTCAGGTAGAGCCCAATGCGTGGGCTCTCACAGTCTGTCTAGGAGTATTGATTAGGCCGGCACAACTGTATTAAGAATTGTTAAAGATTCGTATAGATAGCCAGAATAGTAGAAACCTGGCGATGTTCACTCACTTTGGTAGTTCTACAGCTCAAGAAGTCAAGAACTGTGTAAGTCTGTTCCAAGAAAAGGCCCCTGTGGCACGCAATTCGGAAACAACTCCTAGGGTTCTTCCCAGATGTGCGGAAAGCTCATTCGATGTCAGGGTTGTCGTCATGGTAGTGAACTCCAAATCAGTCCGGGCTAGTCCAGGGTTTCGTAACTTGTCCAATCTGAACTGAACTGACTGAAACCTGGTTGATTTATTTGAGATCATTTCCCACCTCATCCCACCTCCATCCCCCTTTGGTGGACGCACTGCACATGGAGCATGCTGTCCAGCTGTGATTCGCAGCTCAGCATGCGGTCGAGCCTGGGGTCGCCACTTCGCGTTGGAGGTTGGAGGGGTTGGAAGAGTCTCAAAGTGCCATATGTCGCCGAGATGTGAGCCGACCAGAACCTGCATCGTCCCAAAGATGGACTGATGGGCTTGTCTCAACAGTTGGAAATCACCGTGGGTTCGAAACAGAATCATAGAAGCCCAGGTCCAGCCACATGCACCCAGGTCCAGCCCCAGACCCGATGATCAACGGGTCGCGACCGTAAAACCTCTCATCAGGAGTCACAATTCGAGCGGGTGGTTTTCAGTGGGCAGTGCATGGATACCTAGAGAGGTTGAACAGCCCTTTTTCGCCCATCCCATATGTACCACTACAGCGTCCTATATGGTCTCTCAACCTCTGTTGGATAAGCAGGCACCTCTTTGTACCTCGACTGTGGCAGCCCCTGAAGACGGGCAGTCCGAGACTTGGAGTGACCAACAGCACCGACGGAACCGTGGCGCGTTTCTCCGCAAAAGTTTTGGGATGCTGGGAAAGCTGAGTTGTCCTTCTGTAGAGTTTGTTGGCGGGACATCAAGAAGGTGTCTAACTGTTATAACTCAGTCCGTTGTGCGAGAAACCAATTGTTTCTTCTTCTTCCGCCCTCCCTTTCCCGTGTCCCGTTTTTTGACATCATCGTTTCTTATCTTTTGTTCTTGTCTTCAGGCAACTCTGCAAAAAAGGAATAGAGACAGCTCCAATTCCACATCCATACCTGGTGAAACCGCACTGATAAAACTGAAGTGTATCATGCCAAGGTTCCTTCTACAAGAGATGCCTGAGATGCCTGACACAAACTGGAGTTCACACACCTGGGGATGAAATTCAGGCTTGCCAATGTATTAGAACATATTAAAACACACATTACATCTAATTACCACCAGGAGCAATCAAAGCTAAGCTATCTTCGCTTGAGCGGCACCAGGTACCCAGCAACTTGGCGAAAAGGCCCAAGACCGACGGACTCTGTGTCTCGAGCATGCTAATCTTTGGTTCAGGCAGTGACTCCAAATGTGGCCATCAACAATCTTCGACAAATGTATGGCCGCAGCAAGTGAGACGTGTTCAAAAAAATCCTCTGCTGTAGAGGCTTCAAGGTCACTTGCTATGACACATCATGATGTACTTGATGCTTCTTGGAAATGATGACCTGCTTCAAACGCTTCGCAGCTAAATTCCAGCAGCAAGCAAAACCGCCCTGGATGTATCCTCTTTCTCACGAGGCTACAAATGCTGAAATAGCGCAGCCAGCGACAAGTCTCTTCCAGAACATCCATCTCCTTTCCAGGGGTTGCCGGAGTCGTTACATCTAAGATATGTATGAAAAGGCTGGCTGGATAGACCTCAGCAGAAAAATCATCCGTCTCCTTGTTCGTGAGGGGCTGCAAGTCACCACAAGTGACTCGCAAGCCCGTACCACTCGGAATTCATTGGCCCAAGAAATGTCTTTGAAGTCCATGGCCTGCAGCGGCACGTCACATGCTGCCGCAGCAATCACTTCCTTTGAAAACTCGGCGAGCACATGGCAATCTCCCACCACAAACAGGTACAACTCCTATCATGTCAAGGTCTGTCTCAAAGGCATCACACCTCCCTTGAATGACAATAATATTATAAGAATATATAAGAATCCTGTTGTCAAAAAGGTCCTGTCTTGAAGCCACCCCCCAAAAAAAGGAACAAAGTTCAAGAGAACAAATCACAAATCTATAAGCAGCATTCTGGAAAATGCACCAAGAACCTCGCTCCATCTCCCCATGGCCCGACTCCACAGCCGTCCGCCACGCCGACTCCCCCATCGCCGGCTCCACCGAGCGGCGTCTGCGGACGACACATGGAGCTGTCGATGCGCAGCTTCCGCGCCGCCGCCTCCATCGTGCGCTGCGCCTGCGGCTCGGCTCGGCCGTCCACGCGAAGGGTGTCGCAGCGGTGTCGCGCAGTGGAGCAAAGAGATTGCAACTTAAACGCATATATAGGCAGCTAAGGGTAGCTAAAGAAGTGTTTTTGTCCTGTACAGCTAATTCTATACAGTAAGAAGGTTGAAGTATGTCATGTCTTCATTATTCTTCATTTGCAGACTGCATGCGTTGAGGATTCAGCTGACATGTTTCTGCATCCTGGACATGATGTCATGTGTTGATTGGGTGAGCTGAACTGCAACTTCCAGTCCAAGAATCTTTCAGGAATCCGTCACTCTGTCTTTGGGTGGATATCTTTTGTGGCCTTAATAGCATTTTGTAAAAATCATTTGAAGTATACTTATCGCGGAAACCACTGAAAAAGAACCTCTCTGCAAGCAGACCTGAAGAGGTCCTGTTATGCGTTTCAAATAAAGGGCTTGTTTCAACTCCAGGATCTTTTTCTGGCTTGTGCCAAGCTTGTTCTCGTTAACGCTCTCCGGAGTGCTCAGCTCGGGATCCCGGTCAAGGCCGTTGTGAAAACACAAGGCAACATCGCGGCCGGTGTCTGTAAAAGCGGCCGGTTCCAAAGGGATGTTCATGCATGTGACTCATTCTGAGGTTGGATGCTTGGATCCATATAATCTATCATATATATATATACCCAAACACTCCATGGGACTGCCATACATGCCTACATTGACCCCCAAAACCACCCCAATGTAGGCATATATGGCATACATGGAGTGTCTGGTATATATATATAATGGAGGACACGCTTTAACCAAGAAAACAGCTGATTGCAAAACCCCACGCAGTCACTTTCACTTGAGGGAGATGATGAGACGATACGAAAAACCTTCAAAAAAAATCAACACAGGTTCTTCTGGCTGGTTCACGTGAGGGGCCTCACTGGATGATGAGCCATTTGAAAAGGAACAACCTGAAACTAAATAGTGTGTGTATATATTCTTAAGCATTCTTCTGACCTTCCTGTTGATCACTTCTGTCGCTGTACTTCGAGAGGCTGGGACGAGGATTTACCACCTGGAGCCCATCTCCCGCAATCGAAACCCAACGAAACAATTTGGAAGGACGTGGTTAAACAAATAAAACATGGATTGATCCTATCATGGTGGGTCCATGTGGGTCACCAACAAATGTACTTAATATGAATAGTTGTTTTCTTTATGCTCACAGTTCTTTTCTGTATGCTGCAGGATGGGGGATGTTTTTTTATGCGTCAGGTTCATTAAAAAAAACACCCAGCCCATATATATATTGATCCTTTCATACACTTTCCGTTAAACAAACTACTGGTGGCATGAGAGAGTGGGTGTCAGGATTGATATGTTCCTTGAAAGGCATGGCACGGAACATTTGACCCAAAGGGTCATGAACGACGCCCTGCCGGGCCCTGCCTCTGCTAAAGCTCGTTTTGACACCTGCTGCAGCGGAACTCAGGGACTTCGAAAAAACTTTTGGGCTGAATAGAGAAATCCCTAGGGCTACAGTCCTACCTTCTCAGAAAATCACTTGCCTGGCACCCACCCCAATCACCTTCGAAACGGAAGTAGTTGCAACCCTAGGGTTTAAAGATGTTGAACAACGCTGACCCCGCCAGGTCAGATCTGATTGGACATTGACAAGAATTGCCTCTGAGGTCATCAGAAAATACAGTACAGATGTCCATTGTCGCAAATCGTTTCAAACTAAATTCATCTTTTAAGCAAGTGCACGCCTTACCCAAAAGTTTTCGCCTCACAACAGCGTTACACCACAAATATAACGGACCAGAGAAACCAATGTCATATGTCATCACTACTATTGACATTGGCCAAAAACATTTGGTTTTGAACCTAGTCGGCCAGATCAGCATGTTGGTAACAAAGATGTCACCAACCCCCTTTCAATGCTTTTCGGGTTTTCATTGGTTCCTACATGGCCGTGGGCCAATGGACCCTGTTCTCTACACCTCAAGCTTGCAGCGGCTGTGCTTTCAGCGCCTTCTCACATGACACACCCGGCTTTTCACACATAAAAACCTCTGAACAGTTGGAGCCTTTCAACTTCGAGCGATCCCACCCTGAGAGGCGATTTGGAAGAAGACAGGGCACATGTATTGACAGAAAAGGCGGATATGTGGATTGACTTCTGACGCTTGTTTTGGCATCAAATCTCCTCCGACACATGATCTATCATAAAGGACGGGAAATGTTCTGGACAGTGTTCTGACGTCCTGGTTGGGATGTGCTCTGACATTTTCCTGCCGTGAAGTCTGACATGTGCTGTGACATATGGCTGACTTCGGTCCTGGTATGTGCTCTGACATGAACTCCAACATATTTCGTGCCATTAAAGAAAACAAGTATATCCTGGCATTCTATCTCGTATACTCTGACACTCTCTCTGGCATGTGCTGGCATTCTATCTGGCAAATATTTTGGCATCAAACTGGAATATATTGCGGCGTTCTATCTACAGAAAAGCTCTGGCGTTCTATCTGGCATGTAGTGGCATTTCTATCTCTCGCATTCTGGCACAAATTCATGCATTTTACCTGGCGTAAACTCTGACATTCTATCTGGCATTCTGTCTCAAGGAGTTAATCTGTTGGGTCACAATGGTACACATTATATCGATGAATGACAAATTTGGATATATTTGGCCAATATTCGGGAATTCAGTCTGGCATAAATGCTGGATACACTGTCCAACACATGCTTCAATGACAGGCAGAATGCTCCTCATCTTTGCTAAAAAGTGAGGAACCCTGCTAGAAAATGAGAATCCCGGTAGGATCAAGAAACAAGGTGATGTCTAGAAAATGACCCTGCCAGCATGCCTATGAGACCTGTGATCCTCATTTTCTGGTGACCTACATGTCAGTAGAAAAGGCCATACCTGACCCCTTCCCAGTGAGTTTACCTTGAGACTAAAGACTGCCCGTTTTCTACACACGTCAACCCCTCCAATTTTTAGTCCGAACATCATGGGGGATCAACCAACTCCAATCAACATCCGCCGCAACCTGCAGAATACCTCCCTCCAAGCCGCACCGGTGTCAATGCGGCCGAATGGTGATATTGAAGACCACACATACTTCGCCGTCTTTGTTGACTTCAACCCGAAACATGGCGAACGCTTCGTCCGGCAGTGCGTATCGTTTGTTACATTCCACTGCGTACTATATAGTCGTGGTTATCGTGGTAGTCGTCGTCTAGTCGTCGTAGGACTGGGCGTTGTTGTACTATATTCCCACTCCAATAGCATGCGAGTACCGGTGGTAGCCGTAGCAGTGGTTGGACTGATTAGACATATGCGTTTCTACATATAAGCTCTTGGTTATAAGGACTGCAGTGCAAATGACATTGTTGCGTTTGTTGTGCAACCATGTGCAACCATGTGCAACCATGGAACACGAGCCTCCTAAGGGAAATTGTCAACACGCACGTCGCGGTCATGTGCCCATGTGAATTGTTCGTGGCAGGATTCGAAAGATTCCAAACCTTGTCAACCATGGATGGCCTACCTTGAGACCAAGCTCTATGAGAAGATCTTCAAACTAGACAGGGCTGTGACATGCTTCACCCTGATCCAACTCCTCCCAAAGAGAATGCAATTTCAGGGGCTGTGCTGAGCCATAGCTACAAAGTTGCGGAGAAAGCTTTGTGTTCAAGGTCGGATACACCCATTGTCCGTATCTTCGGTTTTGAAATCCAACTTTTGGCTACTGTCACGATGCTCACCATATATATATATATATATGCGGACCGGCTGCGGACCACATATATATATATATATGCGTACTCTGTGACGTAGTTCCTGTCTGTGACTGTGACGTTGTCTGCCGTTGTTGGTTCGCTTTTTCGTTCTTCGCTAAGTTAACTCGTTCGGCTTCCAACTTCTGTTTGACGGGCCCTGTAGCCACGGATTCTGTTCGATGGGTACCCAGCCCTTTGCATAAAGGAAAGAACTGTCGGCATTTGACGCACGCCTCTATAGCCAAGGATCCCGCTTGAACGGCCCCCCTTGCAGAAGGATTTTCTTCGGCAGCCACCTTCCACATCTGGCCCGACACCTCCCAGCATACACAAAGGCACCGTCGTTTTGATTCTGCTTGACGGACGCCTCTATACACAAACATGTTAAGCACCCCTGTTTGACGGGCCCTCTTGCCGAAGGAACGTTGACACCTTGGCCGACACCTCCCAGCATATTAAAAAAGCACCGTCGGCATGATGCCTCTATGGCCCAGGATTCTGTTTGACGGGCCCTCTTGCAGAAGGATTTTGC
>CAXAMN010010613.1:155081-192190 GCA_963970005.1 Durusdinium trenchii | reverse complement strand
GGAAGCTGGCCACTTGCAGCAGCACAGGGTCTTTACTGCAACCAGCGCAGTGTTGAAAGCTGCCCCCTTGCGGCAACACAGGCTCGTTAGACCCTGGCCAAAAAAAACAGAAGCAAAGGCAAAAGCAGAACGCCATAAAACAGAAGCACAAGTAGAAGCAAAAAGCAAAAGCAGAAGCAAAAAGCAACTGCAGAAGGAAAAGCAAAAAAACAAAGCAACCGCAAAAGGAAAATCAAAAAGCAGAAGCAAAAGCAAATGCAAAAAGCAAAAAGCAGAAGCAAAAGCAGAAGCAAAAAGCAAAAGCAGAAGCAAAAGCAAATGCAAAAGCAGATGCAGAAGCAAAAGCAAAAAGCAACAGCAAAGGGCAAGAGCAAAAGCAGAAGCAAAAAGCAAAAGCAAACAAAGCCAAATGCAAAAGTAGTAGGGGAAAAAATATGAAAAAAAATACCAGAAAAAAATTGAAAAAAAATCCCAGAAAAATAGGGGTTCCTTCATCCCCCGCCCAAACATCTCCTTGACCTATATCGTATTGAGTTTGGTCGTGTTTGGTCAATCTACGGCATCGTGCGCAGCACTTGGGCGGCGCATAGCATAGCGCCGCTGATTTCAGAGGTGGATGAAGTGGATGAAGGACCCCCCAAGTCGTGAGTTTTCCATGGGATTCCCCTGAAACCGTCCGAGGCCCAGGCGAGATTCCACCAGTAGGATCTCCAAGCCTTCCCATGGTCCTGCTGCTTGCAGCGCAGGCGGACAGCAAAATGAAGTCATATGGATGGCCGATTTGGGGTGGGAAAGGCCGGTGGAAAAGCGATGCAAAGCGAATTCTTCAAGGACATGGGTGCTTTTGAGGCAGCCAAAAAAGAAAACAGCTCCTCCATGCCAGCTAGGAGGCCCACTTGACAATCGAACATTTGACTCGTGTTTGACTGAGATCTTCAGCCAGCTAGGAGATCTTCCTCCAGTTACAGTGCAGAACCTTCGCTGCTCGCTGCAAGCGCTGACGGGTGATAAGTGATAAGTGGTTTGGGCACCGAACCAGGACCACCAACACAAACTCCTGTGGAAGCAGCTGTTTTCTTTGAGTCAGCAGCTGTTTGAGTAACTTTCATCGAATGGTGGATTCAGTTTCCTAAGCAAAACAGCCGAATTTACCACATCTGTATTTTAGATTTACTCCTTAAATGATGCACACATCCTAATCCACGATCTGGACCGCTGCGAGGAAGATTTCACACCAAGCAGACTTCACTGACTGATGTTGACCCACTCTTCACCATCTGGTTTGGGGGAGATCGCTTTCTGTGTTTCCATCAATCAACAAAGGAACCAGAAAAAAGGGAGGGTCCCTGAGTCCGTGGGCGCTCTGAAGCTTCCCACCCGCCCCATCTCAGTCCTGGTAGTGGCGCCTTAAACTCCTGGCACAGCACAACCATCGCCGGAAAAAGAAGCAACCACCACCAGTCACGAGACGGGGTGCTATCCATGGAGGTTTATGGGTGCCCAGAACATCCACGGCCCCTGGATGGGACGAGCCAAACCACCCAACTCCAATGTGACTCCTGGCACTTTCGCCGTCGCCCCGGCACGCCGAGGAACGGAGCCTCTGGAGCCACTTTCACCACCGGTGGCGGCTTCGGCAGCCGAGGCTCGGAACCAACGATTCCGTCGGACGGAATTTGGGGGGAACGACATACCTGGGACGCGTTCGACATACCTGGTCCTCAAAACCATGACCTATGGGTGTGTTAAAAGTATGTTAACATGTGCTGGCCAGTCATAGATCTTTCACCGTGGAAGTAGAAACAAACAGAGACGTCAACCCCAAGCCCCAAGCCGCTGGGTATCCAAGCAGTGTTGAAGGTCTTCAGTCACCATCAGTTGGAATTTGTTGAGTCTAAGATAAAGAAGCATGGTGTAAGACCTGCCTTAGAGGCCGGGCAGCTTAGAGGCCTGGCGGCCGGTATGTCTCGAAGAAAGTTGCGGCCGGTAGGCCTTCTTAGGCAAAAAAGAACTGTTCAACAATACAGGATACCGCAACTTCAAAAGAAGCCAGAGTCTTTGCCCACATCCATGGCCATGGCGGGGCAAAGAGAACCAGACTTAATTGTTCATCCTGTTTGACCATGGTCCGATCATGAAGCAGAAGTCTCATCCGTCTGGACCATCCGCGATGCGCGACCGCCGGCGGTCGTCCTGGAGATATTCTCTGGGAGCTTCGGAAGGCCACAGTTGCTGCTTCCGCCTGTGGCAGTCCGTGGCGCCGGGACGCGCGCTGCGCCGCTGCGCCGTCTCCAGCAGACCCGGCCCCAACATGGGAGTTGGAGGTCCACGCCCGTTTGAGAGGTGAGGGAAGCTTGTGGGAGAATTCTGCCAGAAAAGGTAAACAAAATGACCTGGGGAAGTCAAACAGACTCCCAGGGTGGTGGCCACCATGAAGTGGTCCACCAGCTGGAAAAGGGTCTTCCAACTTCCACGGATGCATGCAGGTGAGTCACTGCAAGCCTCCAATGTCACGAAAATCCTTTCTTCTGATTCATCACCAACCGCACCCAGAAACCATATAAATTGCATAAAACTATATGCCAGCACCTTCCAACAGGTCACCAATTGAGACCTGTTAAGGCCTAACCGCTCTCTAAAGAAGACCTTTTTTTGGATGCTGGTAGTAGAAAAATGGGTGAAGTTCATGAAACGGTGCGTACCTTCGGGCGATCGGTGCGTACCCGCCATAAAGCAACCCGCCTCTTCCTGGCGGAACAGTCGAGTCGAGTCTGTCGGTCTCAAAGGGTCTGGAGAAAAATGCACAGGCCCAGGATTCACCGACTCCTTGCTTTGTGTCCAGAAGTCCTTTACCCATCAAGAAAACCTTGCAGCATAGAAACATCAATGGAAGACGAACCCCAAAGTTTCCTGCATTTAGACACACACTGATGTATTTGGTGGATAAACCATAATATCATCCCTGACATGTGGCAGCAACTCATCATCCAGAAACCACGGGTTTCTGGACGCTTCGAATGGCCGACTGACCGATCTCTTCGGCCCCCACGCCCCCGGTGGCCTCTGCAGCCCTCGTCGGGAAAGCGCACTTCGGGCATTAACACGGTGACCTCGTCGGTCTCGATCGGAGCTGCCGGGAGCTGCGACGATCAACGGGCGAAACTACGACGACCTACGGGGAACTGAAGCATCCAGTTAGAAGTTTAAGGGATGTTCTACCATGTGATCTTGAGACTAGCTTGGGAGTTTGGGAGTCTTGACAACAAAGGAGGTTGATCTTACAGTAGTTTGGACTTGGCAATTGTCCAAACCATCTTGGGGCAATGACATGTCCGGGATTCTACGGCAGCATTTAATGTGACATTTATATGTCATCACAAGGAATTCTCCAGTGCCACGAACGATCCTTGCTTGTGCGAGACCATTGTCAAACACTATAAAATAGATCCTAGTTGGAGCAACCTTTGTATGCATACAGCCATAGGTCAAAAACACTGTCACTCCAAACAGATGTTACGTGTCATTTTTGGGTTGTTTGGGGACTTTGCACTTGGTGCAACAGGACACAACTCCAGGGGGCAGAATTGATTACAAACCCTACAGAGCACACTCTCCAGTTCGTGTGAGGAACGGGTCACGGACGAACACGGACGTGCTGTCACTCTAGCAAAACACGGACGAACAAGTCTTCAAAGAAAATGCGGACTGGCGGAGACTGGATCGGACTGGTCATTTGTATATTGGACACCGAAAACAAACACTGAAAGCTTGAACAGGTCCTTTTTTGAAGCCCAATCCTCAGCAGAAACCTGAGAAGATTATATATATATATATTTATCCCAGTGTCCAGTGTATCCAGTGTATGTTTTTTCCAAGTCTATCTCCCTGGGGACGCCCATCACTGCATATATGTTGTGTCTTTCCAAATATCATATGTCTAGTCAAGCATCGCATTTTTTCCTACGCTTTGAAACCTACTATATAGCACTTCTTGGAGGAGTCGGCTGGTCCAGGTCTACAGGCCGAGTAAATCTGTTAACATAACACCTCACCAGTATTCACCTCGGCCGAAGACAGTGGAAAGCCACCCGTTTTTTCGGGCCTTGGAACCGGCACCGGCTCGGGTTCCCGCACCAGAGGAAAGCTCCTGCGCAGAACAAAGAAAGATCCGATCTCCACCTCTGAGTCTCCCGATTTTGGTGGAATTCCGCCGGACCACCGCAGGGTGCCCAGCCCGGACTTCATGTTAGTTAGGAAAAACGGAGCCGTGTCTTCGTTCTTGCAACTGAACACTGAGGAGTTTTGTGGTTCGTTCGCCGACTTCGGAGAAATTGCATCACATCACTGCGTACTGAGCCTGTAGGGTTTGCATTGGTTGCATCTCTTTGGACCAGACTGAGCCTGTAATGTAGAAATTCGGCCAATGACCCCAGGAAAACATGGATGGTACTAGTACTTGGTACTTGATGGTACGAAGGGTACCAAGTAGACTTGCAACATGGACCCATTTTCTGAGGAAACTTCAGCTCTGTCGTGGGGTGGGTTCCAAAAAGACCCAAACATTCAGTCATCCACCGCAACTTCGCTCATGTCATCGTTGGACGGCAGCTGACCCGGTTTTGCTGGGAAACCCGGGTGAAACCCTGAGTTTGGAGCATGGAAGAAGCGAAACACAATGTTTACATGCTGCAAACCCGACAAAAAGAGACAAGGGTTCTTCAGGGTAGCTGTGATAGGTCGCCCAGCTGGAAAAGTGATATGGATCGATCATGTGGAATGCCACTCTCACATCCACCAGGATTCCCAGCAGCTTTGTCCAGCTCACCATGTTACCATGTGGAAGAGGGTCAGTAAGGTAGGAAGTGCTAGAACACACTTACCATGATTGAAACCATTGAATCATTCTGAATTGCTCTCCATCCGTTGCAGGCAACCCCACTCTCCATGGTCTGTTTGACCCAACATCTTCCCATCTCCCGAGAGCAGAACAAACGACCACGCACCCGATGGCATCGCACACTGGACGCCCCGACTCGTCACATTGGGTGGCGGGGCCATGATCACCCGCCAAGACCTTGGGAAAACGCTCGGAAGCGACCCATGCTTCGTCCATTCTTTGGGGTCCATCTCCTACGGTTGTTCAATGTCTTCAACAAATGGACATGGTGTCTTTCAGGAAATGGATGGGTGACATTCTCAGTGAACCATCATAGTCAAACCCCTGCAACCACAGGCTCACAAACCAGGCCTAAAATCAATCTTTGCCCTCTCCACTGAAAAAGGAGGTGTTCTAAGTTCTAAGTCGAAAAAATACAGAAAAGAATGCTGACCCAATTCGGTACTTTGGAGTGTGCGACCTGAACTCTCGGGCGACACCGGTGCGGGCGAGCCCTGTTGCGTCCGACCAACGGCGAGAACCTTCCCAACCCTTCGGACCAACGCTGCGGACCGCGGACGGTCCAAAGCCGCCCACCCCAAAACCGGCCGACCAACCGCACCAACCAACCAACCACTGCAGAGAGAAGCGTCCGCCCTCCATGGCAAGCTGGCTGGGGTTGCTGCCACCACAGGCTGCGCCTCCAGCGGAAGCCTGGCACGCTGGAATCGAAGCGCTGGCCTATGGCTGGCCCCCCGACAACATAGAACTGGTTGTGGAACCAGCCAGCTTTGTACTATTCCCTGTCGATCTAAGAGCACACCCACCACCACCCAACACCTGGGAAGGTGTGTGGGTCCCTACAGATTCTAGTACTCATAGGTCACACTCGCAATAAACATTACAATCCTCAATCCCTAACTTGATCAGATTGTAGGTCGCCGTAGACCCCGGGCCCGTACGCTCCATCTTGCTATGCAAAAGCCGGCCGCACCTGGCAAGCCCTTCAAGGTGCTCCACGAGCGCTTGGTCCTTAGGGTGACTGGCACGTGGTCGCATCAGAGTACAAGGCGACCGGCGGCAGGTTGCTGCCCGTCCGCGGCAGGGCTGCAGGTGCATGGGAAGCACTTGCAGGTGAGATGAACGACTGTTACTGGGAGCAAGCACCTTCAAATGAAAGCCCCTTGGATCCAAAATAGATAGATGAAGCAGCAAACATGCAACTTGCCATTGAGATAGTAGAGACATATAGAGACAATTTGACCTTTCAAAACTTATACTTATACTTTGTCCCTGTGCAAAGCCGTGATGCATTCTGAGTTCATCCTCAATCCTCAGAAAGCAACACCCTGCTGGATTCCTTGTAATTGTTTTCTTGAACAATCCTGGGTTCCAAATTCGGACTGGATCAAGCCTGACAGACACAGCTCCCAGCCAGTCTCAGTCTCTATAGTCATGGGGAGGGTCTGACCGCAGTGTTGGATAACGTGGGACTCCTATCTCCTGGATGGCATCAACGTTGATATTGATAGAACCTGTCTGACACCGGTAGTGTTACAAAAACACTATATTAAAAATTGTATAAATATATATATATAGTTATATATACAGTGGTTTCAGAGTAGATGGTACAATCCCCAAAAGGTGGTATATATGGACCCCATATGAAAAACATATTTGGGTTTGTGCCATCTACTCTGAAACCACTATATATATAGCAGCTCGAAAAAAAATGTATATAGTATTATATATATAGTATAGTATAGGCAGTATGGTATCTTAATGTAATTTTTGTCTCGACACCATACCTACGGTGGGGTCAACAGTAGGAAGTGGTGGAGAAAAAATGCACAATTCGCAAGCTTAAAGCTTCAACGACCATGGGGCGAAATACCACATTTTCCACCTGTGAATAGAAGTACAAGCCAGGCAAGTATACCTATCGTTCACTCCGTTCGTTCCTGGGAAGCACGGAGAACCTGCGGATTCCTCATGACGTCACACAAAGATATGACATGCCGCACACAATGAATGAATTAGGACGTTCCAGGAAGGTAACGGAAGGTATAAGCGTTTCTTTACGGCTTGTTTATTCCATGATATGCCATCGTTTCAGAGTCCACTGGGCAGCCCCAACCAGCAGCTGCAATGCATCTTGACTTTCATGGGTGGTCTGACCAGCCGAAGTGCTTCGGCGAAGGGTTTTGGTGCGATTGCTCTTCGACGCTTGACCCCTGCGTCGCGGACCAGAAGGCCGATTTAATTTGTCCCATGAGATCAGGAGGTGGAACGACCTGTAGGATCTTAGATGAATCAATTTCCAACCTCCAAACATGGATTGAACCACCTCTTCATATGGGGGAGAAAAAATCCAAGATCCATCAGGTCACGTCGTCAGGTTGACTTGGTGCGACCACCGGTGGACACCACCGGCGGTGTTGGACCCGGGATTCGTGGGTTTTGGAAGCCGGGAGAAAAGACACAGATTCCCCAAGAAAGGGATGAAGAACCCACAGGGATGCATAGTGGGGAAAAAAACACCCTATAAGCAGGACCAGGTTCTTGAGATGTTTAGCCTCTGGCGCATGTTGATGACAAACTATCACTGTAGTCTATCACTATCACCCTTGAAGATGCCATCAGCTCAAAATGCTCAAACACCAACTATTCTGAGCTGGAACGTAAGGTTTGCACGAAACCCTCCTATCAGCCATCAGCTCACTTGTGGTGGACAATTCCTTTGAGCAGAAATCCACTTCCTAGCCGCAATTGCCCTAACAATTGCCTCACGAACTGGATCCAGTGGCCCTTTCCACCCGTGTCGGTCGGTCGAACGGTCTCGCCCTAGATATCTCACAAAGTGACCTGAGTGACCTGAGTGACCACCTTCGGTCACCCACGGCCTCCAAGTGCAAGTAGGCGAAGATTGGAACGTCCGCGTGGATCTCCTGTCATGTCCGGTGATTGTCATGAGACGACTCCACCCACCCCTCAAAAAAACGTCGACGGGGTGGGATGATGTGTGCGTATGGGATCCCGGCACCACGATGATCACGTCGAACCACGGATGTTCGTCACTTTGGACCGACCAAGACGCCCGCCCACCCATGCCCCCTTTCTGTCCGATGGTGGGGTGGCAGGGAGGGGTCCATGTTCAAGCAAAATCCCTATGGCACACGTCAAAGACCATGGGTAGAAAATGCATCCGGAAGAAAGCAACTGCAAAACAAACACTTGCAGGTTTCACGATTTTGATCTTTTTCTGAGTGCCATCACGTGGACAAGACTCACCACCGTCTCCATTTGGAAAAACAATGGGTGGGATTGGTGACTTGAATTGTTGCATATCCTAGAGTCCTATGTTTTGACCCGTCTGGTTTTGCAATTGAAGCGCTCCAGTGACATGTCTTCAAACATCTAGCATTCTGAGGTCATTCGCAACATGAAGCGTAAGTTTTTTATGGGCAATGCTGCACGGCTTGCTTGATAAATAGGAGAGCAAAGACATGGGTGCTCCAATATCTCAAGCAAATCTTCCTGTGCTGAACCAAAGTTGGCAAACATGCACTATGACTATTATTCGTAAATGGTCACAAACAAAACCTGTGGCCAAGGCTTAGCTTACGTAAGTCCAAAAATGTCCAAGGCTGGCCACTGGCACCCTCACCCCGAAATTGTTTTACCCTGGCACCGAAGCTCACCCCAGTCTCACCGGAAAGTGGGGTCGGAGGTCATCCGCAGTCGACTTGTTTTTCTGCACGGTTCCGATGAAATGGGTGCCTTACAGTGGATGATTCGGTCACCAAGAATCTAGTCAATTAATGTGAAAGAAGCTTTAAGGATGCAAGGCGACCGAAGTGATCCCATGGGCCCTGTATCGTGAAGGTTCTTTCCACAACCGATGTCACAGGAAGGAGACAGGCGAGCCTTCTTAGATCTGGGGGCGAGTGGAAAGGATTAATGAAGGGCTTGGTCACCTGCTTGGTCACATCTGGGTTCGTTCTTGGATCTTACACATCCAAACCCTTCAGCTTTGTAACGGATCAACAACATGGATTGAAACTGCCCGGGCACAGTTGAAGCACCCACAATGCCAGTTTGGTGCAGGGGTTGCGAAGGGTGGGTTTCACTTGTGCCTGCAACATCTTCACCCTATGCAATGCGCAACAATTGTTTTGCAACGACGTGGTCCAAACACTGCGCAAAGATTGGAGGCCAGTTACTTCATGGATTCCTCGCCCCACCAAACTGGCCACTCCTGAAACCGGAGGGCGTAGTCCAGCACATGCTGGTGTGGCCGCTTCTCTCCGACACAACCACGGTTTCCATTCCTCAACAAACCGAGCATAGAGATGGCACAGAGAGATCAAACAATAACCAAGATTGCGGCCACAGCATCCAGCCACATTGGTTGATGTTTGAAAATGCACAACAACACGCTGAGTTCTGTGGCGTTGTTGGTGGCGGCGTTGCTGATGAAACATGGGAGGTAATTGTAAACAATTGCTAGTAAGGAGTTGCCAGAAGGCGGACGCACTAGCCCAAGCTGAGGCGGACACACTGAAAAGCCATTGAGATCAGATCCCCAACAGTAAACTGCTTGGTGAAAAAGCTTACACAGGTGTGTGTACTGGAATGGCAGCCTTGAGACCCATGCTAGGCCCAGCAGCCCCTCTTTTGCCAAGCATCCTGTCAGTTAGGAGCTGGTGCCATTCATTTTGGCTGTAGCAGTTTGGGTCGACCTCCAGGGATGGCACCACACCTCAGGCCAGGATGGACGGGTTCAGCCCAGTCCAACATATTCAAGCCACCCATCTGCACACCTGCCAGCTTCGTGCCACTTCGCGCATCATGCAATGCAAGCATGCAGTCACCAAAGCTTCCTTTTTCCTTCACCTCCTAGTTTTGGTGCATCATGCACGTTGCAGCGAGGGTTGTTAGATTCTATCAGAGCTCTTCTCCTTCCTCCTCTCCTCCTCTTCTCCTCTCCGCGTCTTCTTGACTATCGCACCTCAACAGCAAGCGCCAGAGCGCTACCTCAACTGCACGTGCATGATCGCAGTGGGCACTCCCGGACCTCAACTGCAAGACCATGATCGCAGCACTACCGGACCTCAACAGCAAGCACCAGATCGCAGTGGGCGGGACCTCAACAGCAAGCGCCAGATCGCAGTGAGCCCTCCGCCCAACAAACTTGAAGAAACCCTAGCCCTAGTTGAAGCAGAAGGTTACCTTGAAAATACTTGAAGGATATACCTTGTATTTACCTTGTTCGGTGTATATATACCTTGTATCTCCTTGTATATACCAGGGATATATAAGCTGAATAAAAAATATAGTCAAGCAACATCGTTTGTTGACACAATGTGGGACACCAAGCTGTGGAGCTCGGATCCAACATCTGCCATCTTCGCAGCTGACCGCACTCGATGCCCTCCCCCGTCGCTCGACCCCGACCCGGGAGACCGGCGACCTGCGTGTTGGAGGCTAAGAGCGTTTGGACTCAACAGCCTGAACACCCGAGACACATGTGGAACCTGAGTCTTCCATGCCCAGTTTGTAGAGGAAACTCGGAAACAACATCGTCTGGTTCCATGCCAAGCCCGGTTCCATGTGGAGAATTGGTTGAATCGGATGTCTAAGATTCATCTGGCATGTAAGATTCATCTTGAAAGGCATCCTTCTGCAGATCTTCCAGGGCCTCTTTCCCAACACATCTCCCTACTTCCTCTTGGCGGGCCAACATCAGCCATCTTGCAGTATTCTATGTAGAAAGGACACGCAGGAGTGACATTGAAGGGGGTTCACGTTCCTGTCTCTCTCGCTGGGCCAAGAAAAAACCTGTCCATTGGCAGTCCGTGACAGTCGCCGACTCACAGGTTGGCGAACATCAAGTGCCCGGGCGGTCAAACTGCTTCAAGTGATGCAAGCAATAACGAGTCCCCAACAAACCTCAGTCGAGCAGGGCTCGGCTCAACGCTCAACCTGCCGCTTATTCACCGGCGCTTGGAGCGGTGGCCCATCTCAAGCGAGTTGAGTCGAGTCGATGGGAATCGATTTTGCGGAAAGATGAGAATGGGATTGGAATGGATTGTCTCATGACCCCTCTCAAGTTCGTTGGCCTTTGGAGCTGGAGGGATTCTGAGAAGGATATGACGGATCCGAAGAAGAACCCTCCAGGGTCGACCCGGACCCCTCGGACCCCTCCTGCCGACCCGGACCATCCAAGGCACCGTTGCACGCCGTGGAGCCGAACAAGGTGCGGTAGCCTCTCGCGGCGCGCGGAGCGCACACAGCCGTGGAGCCGCACGAGCTCTGATACGAAGCGGTGAAATGCCGAGCCATATAGGATGTGACGGTCAACCTAAAGGCAATGGGCTCCACATGGCTCCACCCTAGAAGCTATGGCCTCCAACCTAGAAGTGATGTAGGATGATTTCAGGTATGTGACCTGAGTAGAGGAGAAAGCGAACATAGACAGCAAGTGAAGTTTTGAGCGCCTCAAGTTGTGAAGCTGCCAACAAGAGGATCAGACTCCAAGTGGATGATTCGCTCAGTAGATCAACCCAAAGTCTAGCATGATCCAACTGATTACATCAGCATACTGGCAGATTCTTTCCCCCAGGTTTGGCAAAATCGTCATGGACCATTCAGCCAAAACGTGATCAAGATCTGATCCAGTTAAAAAGGAAATATTTGTCGCCTTAAGGGAACCCCGGGTCTTTTTCATTGATCAATGGGTGCCCAGCACTGCTGTCCGCTCGCTGTCCGCCAAGCTGGACGCGCCGCAGGCGGGTCCGTTCGTTCCGCTGTCCGGGTCGGGTTCGTTCCCACGCCATGTCTTTGGGCGATTCTCCAGATGAGCCGCTCCTGAGGCCACCGACCAGACGACCAGGGTCATGTCGGCGGGGGTGGGGGGGGTCATAGACTGGATGGCTGACCCACCGGCTTGGCAAAAAAAAAACGGGTCATGTGCACGGGCACGGGTGGTGTGTTCGGATCAGGCTACAGCAAAAGGCTGGCAAAGACCACCGAAGCGAAAGCAAAATAGCACATGTGTACTGTAAAACTCCATAAAACTCCCATGGGCTCAGGGGGTCTCTCCCCGTTACACTGTTACAGGTGCAGTGTGACCCTCCAGTGAGAGCCATCAAAAATCATCAAAACCGCCTCTGGGTGTCACTGTGAGTGAGCCATCCAAATCGCTCCAAAATGCCAAGTGACTGGAACTGAACACTCACTGGGAAGCACATGGAAGCACTGGAAACCCGCTCTTGGTCAATCCCGGTACTGAGGGGTTTGGAACGGTTTGGAGCCTACTCCACCTGTCGACATGATCTTCAGTGAAGGATGTTTGATTTGGTTCGTTTCGTCCCAAACCGGGAGACCGACTGCGATGCTTCACCACCGAGAGGATGAACAGAATAGGTCCGACCTGATCTCTCCAGATCGGTCAACCGAAGACCATGATTCCCTCTGTATCGCCTTAGTTCGAATGGCTGACCGCCCAGCACTCCACACGTTCCAGCTTGAGCCCTCTGCTGGGCGAACGCGTCCGTCACCACGCGGCGTTCCACGCCGCGTTCGCGGTCACCGAAGGCGCGTTGACACCGACGCGCCTCGGGCACTCCGGCCAACACCGTTTGGCACTGCCAGGAGGCCTCGTTTGGCGCCGCGCAGGTGCCCAGCGATGGATGCGGCGACCGGTTTCTCCACTGGGGCGACCGGTTTCTCCGGTCAGTTCGCTCATTGCCACACGAGTGGCGCAAATAGTGGACAGTTTACTAAATGACCCCAGGGTGCACAAGTCCTCTGCAAGTGCAGTGCGGTGAGTGATGCAAAATATTGAATCAAACAACTACCTCCCACTTGAAATGTATACCAGCAGTCACAAAGGGGTGCGGTTAGTTAGGGGTGCCCAGAGCATCCACTCACTGGATGGGACTAAACACCACCCCGACATGTGACTCCTGGTATACTGTCGTCATTTGTCTAAATCCTTTCATCGAAGAACTCTACATCCGTTCCATCTGGCAGACGTGCCATCCGTGAGATTCGGTCGACCGGGTGAAGACACCCGTCCTGTGTGGAACATGTGCGTTCGCGAAAACGGGAAACCGGGAAACCTGTGTGGTTCGTGCGCCAGGTACGAGCCGGAGAGGATTCCCTTCGCTTCGCGGGATCTGTCCGGTTCCACCGGGGTCGGTGGTCTGCTTCATTGTGTGGGTCGGTGACACAAAAAGATCACAAGAGCACTTAGTAGGTGGACATTCCAGGTGTCGAATCGAAGTTGAACTTGATCTAATAGCTCAAAGCCAAGCATTTCTCGGTCCTGGCTCTTCAGCACAGAAAAAACAACATCCTCCAGATGAACCATGTCACGAAAGTCCGCCAAGGCCCAAGGGCGGCGGAAGAACTGGTCAGTTTCTATAGCGAAACTCCACGTCGATCATGTGGTGAATCTCTGACCCACCGAGTCACAGAGACCCACCGAGTCAAAGAGTTCTTCGAAGAAGAACACAGGACATAAAGGTGGATCTCTCCCCCCATGTTGGGCACGAAAACCTGGAATCCTGAATGGAGCATGTCCTTCATCACTGCGCCCGAGCGGCTCGTCGATCAGAGTCTCTCTGGTCATCGTAACTAAAACCTCGGGGCCCAGGTCGGCACAGGGGCACTCAGTCTCTCCGGTCGTGGAGTCGTTCGACCGGTCGGTCGGTCGTGGAGTTGTGTTCGCAAAATCGGCACGATGTCAAAATGACCAGGTAGCTTGCGTGAAAGTTCATATCGCCACGGGGCGGGTTCAAAGGAGCAAAACATGAACATGACATTGTCGTCTTTATAGTCTAAGTCTTTCCGAGGAAAAGGGCAACAACAGGGAAAGAACTCACAGAAAAGATGCTGTTTGGGTTTCAATTGCAAAGCACAGTCACTAGAAGTTTACAGCCCAAGGCAGCCTTGACAAGGAGTTCAGTTGGAAATAGTAAAATCATGTGTATTTGGTCTGTGCTGCGATGGCGTGGATGCTGTGCCCCCGATGTTGGATGACCGTGATTGGCATGGATGATGTACCTGGGGGTGAGCTCCACGTAACCTATGGATGATGTACCTGGGAGTCGTTTTGACTCCCCAAGAACCACAATGGAACCCCTTCCAACCACTGCGGTGAGTCGTCTCGGAACATGGGAAGACCCACCACCGGTCACTTCTTCTCGTGATCGTGCGAAGCGCTTTCAGAAGACGGGGGAGTTCCCAGAATCGTTCCCCATCGGGTGCGGTGCAGCTCCGACTCTCTGGGCATGGGCACCACTGAGGGCGGCCAGCATGTTGGCAGCCTCGGGAGCGAGCGAGCTCACAGCGGAGAGGAGAGCCGCGGTTGGGAGAGGATCAGGCGATCGACGTGCGTCGAAAGAACTTTGCGTCTCATGTCTCACGGTGTTGAAGTACAGGGTTTGGGGTGTGTGTGAAGTGCTACGTGTTGAAGGCCAAAGAGTAGCAAATGGTAGCTACGGTAGCACCAAGACAATCGATTGTTTTGGTTTGCCAGGGAAAGCTGCAAACCCGGAGGTTCGGCATGGGTCCAAACCTGGAGCGAACGACCACCGGGGAGGTCGGGAGACCGGTCCTTTGAGAAAAGCTTTCCTGGAAAATTGAGAGTTCCGGATCCACCTGTTGATTGCTATCAACATCTATCAACCTTCCACATCCCCTAGGCCGGGCCCCTGGGATGCGTTGAATGACATCGACGTCCCAAAAAAATAACATCAACATCATGGCTACCATGGCTACCAGGTTGATTCAGTGTAGGAAAAGGCGCCAGGCGCCAGATACTCACCGGTCTTTCAACGTGTCGTGCTCTGTTCCAGTTGTTCGATGGCTGTGCTTCGCAACTCCCCGACCGGTTTGGGACCCACGAAACCCATCTCTTTGGGCTCTCCGAGACCCCGCGAGGCGGGCGTTTTGGGCCCTCGAACCGTGCCGGAGAAAAGGGAGTGCAGGAGCGTTAGATCTGCGACCTGAGAAGTTCTGAGAGATTTGTGGTTTTTGCAAGAAAAACAAAGGGAAATGGACCAAAGATGGAAATCAAGTCCGAATTCAATGTATAGAAACATCATGAAACATCTCTGAAATCATCGAAAAGCAATGGAAAACAAGAAATAAGTCCATGCCCAGTCGATAGCCACCTCAGAAAACCATATTGAAACCATCGTGACAAAAAAACACCCCGATGTGGCGTCTTGATGTCGAACAAGGACAAGCACTCTATGGCAAGGACGTGAAGCTTCTTGGAAGCTTCATGCCAGCCATGCTGTTGGGGCCATTTTAGCTGGGTGACTCTGGAAACATGAAAGAAGCAATTCGGAGACTGGAAGCTGTCCAGCTGTCTCGGGGGGGCAGTTTTAGCCCAGTGCCAGAAGATGTTCGTGTCTCCAAGCTTGATTCCTTTGATAGCTTATCCAAACACCCATTTAACCTATTTACTGCAAGTCTTCACTACTCCAACGGTGTTGACTCCTTAGTGATCTATAGTCGTCTATAGTCGATCATATACATGAGAATGACAATGATACTGAAGCTCTGAATCATGTCTTCTGAGACTTTGCAAAGTGGACCTGGACGATGTTAAATCATGATAAATCTCTCTCCAATATCGAGGTGTCTGGATTCCCACAAAGATCTCATCCCTGATGTAGCAAAATCCTGCAAAATCCAGGTCAACAGCTTATTCCAGAAGTTCCACAACTCGATCCACAACGTCTGGCGGAATCGTTTTCTCCCTCGGCACAAGGCCATCCGTCGGCCAAATCCCACATCCTCGCTGAAATCACAAGCAAAGGCGCTCGAAAGGTCCGCCCTTCTTGTACACCCTTAGGAGCGAAGTGTACCTCCGGTCGTGTTTGACCCCTTGGCCCGGTCGGACACACGACGCTGTCGCTCGTCGTGCCGGACTTCGGTCTCCTGAAGGGTCTAATAGCTAGAGCCAATGTGCTTTCATAGCCCAGTGGGATCCACCAGGCAGCCACGATGTCGCTGGGAGTCCAGGTTTCGTTTCGTTTCGACTAAGAGAACGAAACCTTGGTTCCTTGATGTTCGTTAATTATATAGTGGCTGCCTGGGATCCACTATGTTGGCTGGGATCCACTGGGTAAGCTTCAAAGAAGACGTGCTTCAAAGATTGTTCCAAGCTTTGGAAAGTACGGCTTCCACTAGCAGCTTCTAACATTCTTTCAATGACTATACTATAACGGTCTTAGCTGGCCCAACTTCATGACTGGCGGCTTTTCCCTACAACCACAGTGTGGATACGCCGATCCCCACCCCGTGGTCCGCCAACCATCCTGCCGTCTTCGCCGGTGACCGGCGCACAGGCCGAGGCTTCGCGTGTTGCCGACGGAGAAAGGCCATGGTTCTTGGACAAAGTGCCTCTGCGACTCGCGAGCCAATCTGTTGCAGAAAGGCCCATGCTCGGCTTTTCTGAGAATGGTTTTTCTGACAGAAGACGGTTGCACTGAACAAAAACAACAGTGTCAGACCCCACACCTATCTGAGACCAAGACATCAAGACCCACAGACATCAAAACATCCCGAAGACATCGCCGTCCGTCGTGTCCGTCGCACGAGCACCGCCTCGAAGGCCGCCCGGGAGGTGCTCTCGAGCACCAAAAAATAGACCGAGGCGCCTGGTGACCGAGGCGCCAACCCCAAACGAGCAGTTCACTTTGGGTGTGTTCTTTGCCCCCCAAACCAAAAACATGTCAAACGGTGTTCATGTGTTCACTTAGTTTACTGTTCTTTTGAAACGGGAACCAAAAGGACAGTCCACGCGTGTTCATGTCCACACAGGAAACTCACAGGGTTTCAACTGGTTGTTCTTTTGATGGCTCAAAAGAATACGCTCTCTGAGTCTAGTCTAGTAATTGAAGTTCAGTCAATGAGATCGGGCTGCAATGAGATTTCTTAGGCAAGGTCCCCAGGCTTCCGTTCCAAAAGGGAGAGTTTCTTGTGGCCACCTGGAGAATCATTAAGGGCACCACCTGTCGTCCATGACAGCGGGATGTTTCTCGAGCCTTTCTGCAGCTTTGTCAAGTCAAAGCTGAACATCTGAAGTGACTTTTGCAATCACAGATGCGGGTAGCGACGGTGAGCAACCCGTCTCCTTCGTTTTCTGAACCCGTGTAAACGGTGGTCTCTCGCTCGTGTGTTCGTAGCCAAAAGCCCCGTGTTCTCGTAGCCAAAAGCCCCGCAAAGCCAGGTAATCCTCATCCAAGGTTTGCCAATGCCACTGGGGAAGCACCTGAGCCATGCACCTGCGTGGTTCCTTGTCTGCCGCCTCTTTCCCAAGCGGCTGGGCTCCAAGAAAGTGTCGCCATGGCGACCTCACAGCTGTCGTGGATGTGTGGGCGTGGGTGTATCGAACGACGTTTCTATAAGGAGCAATGCGTCGCCATGGTCATCAGTCGCGTTTACCTGGGCAATGCCATTCACTTCCTTCCATCCAGTCGCATTGTACAAGGAGTGGAGCTGATGCTTCTGGAGTCTTCTATAAAGTAATTAGGCATTTATCCCGAATTCTCATCCGAAGCACCTAATACCTCAACACAACCACAAATCAACATCGAACATCACCATGCCATAACACCTCTTGTTGGAAAGCCACTGTCACTTGCGTTCAGGGCCTATGAACACCACCGTTGTGGTTGTATCAAGGCAGTGAAAAGGATCTTTCGAGGGTTCTCTTGAGATTGTGAAATCCGTTAAATCCAAGAATCTGAAAAGGATCTATACGGCTCCAATCACATGCTCAGAAGGTAGGACTTGACCATGTTAGACCCCGCAAACTGCACATACCAGTACCTCCTCAGAATGTGCTAATTTTTCTGATCCTTTCCGGTTGTTTTTGACAGCAAAGCATTGATTGGAAATGTCACCCCGAGGTGGAGTCCGGCTAGCGCCTAATCTATAAAGACTCCAAGCAAAAGCCGAAGCCTCCTCTCTTATTACACTGATACTTAATCCTGCTATTTTCAAGCAGTACAAACAGGACATCGGCAAGTTGGACTTCCTTCAATGGCTCAAACCTTCGCTGCAAGGTCCGCAAGGTCCCACACGTTGGTGCTCCCGGCTGTTGATTTGCACCCTCAGAACTGCTGGCGCTCTCGAGATCTGACAAGCTTGGCTCTCTCCCGCATTCATCAACCCAGATTCCATACCCAATAGATGCCAATAGAGCATAGCAGTTACCCACAAAGTCCGGTTGCTTCTCTCAACAAACATTAACATGGAACATCGAATGATCTTATGCGCCAATTGTTTCTATATATAATTTCGAACATGACATCACATGACAATGACTCTATATAATTATGTATATATATAATATAGCGATGGACTGAAACTTAAAATGCCGCTCTGAGAATCGGGGGGTGGCGAACAAAGCCTGCACCAATGCATAATATTTGCATCCGTCATTCTAAGTTTTGGCATGTCACAGTGAGAATGCCTCTCCACACGGGCCATGATATGACACAGGTATGTTGCTGAATCCCCCAATTTCCACATGTTGGGACACAAACGAATGTGCGCATGGTTCAAGCACGGCTGGACAAACCACTGTTCCTACGCCGATGTGCGAGGCATTCGCACCTAACAGCTGGTCACTGGTGCCATTGGAGTAAAATGCTTGTTGTCATGTGAACTCATAAGGCTTTAAAGGCCCAAACCACAAGTGTCCCATGGTTGAGCCATGAACGTCTTTGCCAACGGATGATTGGCTTGCCAACCACCAGGTAGGGGGGGTGTTCTTATTTTGTGTGTTTAGTATGTTCTTGCTTTATCTTTATCTTCTTCACTGAGCCCCAAAAGAATGCGCTATATTGATATCACCAGATTCATCACCCTCTTGTTGCAAATCTCTCAACTCACCCCTGGAAATCCGCCATATTTCACCCCGCTTCCACCCGTTCAACCCCCAAACCATCCCAATTCCAACGCAGAACATCCTTTTCGATCCAGGCCCTTCGTTTGGATCCGAAAACGCGGAAACCAGCCGCACCGCTTCGACACAGCGAGGGAGCCATCCCGGCCGAGGGGCCCATCCCATCCCAACTTCAGTGGAAGGTCTTTCGGCGTGACGATGCGCTGCTCGATGAACCTGGACCAGCCCAGCCCGTTCCGGGCAGAACGCGCGAGAGACGGGACGGGGACCCGTGGGGTGGGGACGGGGGAGCCGAGCGATTCCGTTTGAAGCGATGCCATTTGGAGGGTCGGCCCACGTTGGAAGGGACCGATGGCTTCATCGATCAGACGGCCGAATTCCGAAAGCGGAAGGCCCAGCTTCGTTTTGGGTCCGAAAGCCTCCCGGTCGAAGAGGCTGCTTTAGGGCAGCCAGGTCTAAGAGTTGCACAACATCACTGCAGAATCCTATCATCTTGCAAGCAACTCAAGTACTTTGTTTAAAACTGCAGAGATATTGTGTGTGTGCTTTGGTTTTGGCAAGAACCATCAAGAATCCCAAAATTAGTGTCATCTCTGTACCTTTTTCCTTCACTGTGCATCCCACCCCGTTTCCCGTCAGCCACTCCATCCCCCATGTGTGCCTCTTTGCATGGTGGAACTCCTGGCCAAAGCCCATGTGGTGGCACGCGCTTGGCAGCCATGCAACCACCAAGTCACCACACACGATGTCTGTAATGTCATACCTTAAGCCATGCCCAGCAATGGAATTCTGCAATCTGACATGTGATCCTCCTCTTTCAAAGTCAGGTTTTTGAATGTGTGCCGAGGGCTCCCTTACGACGTAGAGATTAAAAAACAAACACGGCATCACACGGCTTTTCCAAACCAGAGTGCCCAATGAAACTATATGTTGATTGATGTAATGATATTAAAAGCAACTTTGTAACATGCCTATTGGTCTACGCATGGTGGAAGGGCAGCGATCCCATTTGAAACTAAAACTTTGTTTATCCCCATTTGGAAGATTCGTGTCCACCATCTTACCGGAGAAACCGACTCTGGATGCAAAAAAAACATGGTTGAACCTGGTCGAACCCAGATACTGCAACACTGGTGCAAAAAGACATAAGCATTGAGTCTACTAGTCTACTACTTGATCTACTTGATATCTACTTGATATCTAAAATCCTAGAACTCACATGACCAACAGTGCTTCTCGCCACCCGAAACCGCCGCCCAAAACCACCTGCGACTCTTCGCCCCGACCCACGGGATCCTGGGGCAGAACCCTCTGCAGAGATTTGGAGAGGTCGAAGAGCCTCAACCTTCGACCGGTCGACCGGGTCTCAGTTCAGCAAGAGACAATGAATGGAGACGGACCGATTACACAAGATGGATGGCTGTATAAGTCGATGGACCGTGTAGATGTTGTTCTCCAACCGTGAGAAGGTCGAAGTCACTGACGAACCCGGCCTACTTAGAAGGCCGGCTACCTTTTGCAGAGACCGCTGGGGTGACTGGTGATTCACAGAGTGCACTGGTTGCTTTCCCGGCTACTCGAACGAATGTACTGGAAACAACCTAGCTGTCAAGTTGTCATTGACAACCATCTAGCTAAGTATGTACATGGGAAAGTAAAATTCACTGACCACAGGGGCAGCAGGAACCTTCGAGGTACACGGACCACCGGCGCCCCGGTGGCGTCTTCGGGTCACCCACCCAGAAGCACGGTTCCGCACGTGAACCACTGGCATAAACACGACAATCATCTGTTCTGGCCAGCTCATGGTGTGGAAGAAAAAGAACACAACACCTCAAGTCAGCCCACGATGTTTAACGGTGAATGCCAAAGCGAGAACAACACGATGATATACATAACCCCCGCTTCGGATTGTAAAACCTCTTCACACGGGGTCTTGAACAGGGTTGAAATCTGGGTCTGTGTTTAAAAAAGACCCGGATTTCACTGCAAAGAAGGAAGAAATATTAGGGACATAGAGTCTATACCCAGCCGCAGCCGGGGCCAGCGGGTCTCCCAACAAAAAGAACACATGCATATATAGAAGACAGGGAACCGGAACCGGACTTTCGCATATGGTTTTCGCTTCCCCGTCGATCGACCTTTAAGCGGACTAGTCACCCTGTCGCCTGCTCCACCGTCCGAGTCGTGTGTCCGTTCCGAGTCGTGGATCGAAGAAAACCATCGAACACCGATCCGCAGCACCGCCCGCTTTGGGCTTGAAAGAGCCATCGAGTTCGGTGTGAACGGGTGGAGTCCATCGAGAGTACGTGGGGGAGCAACTTGGCAGCCATCTTCGTAGAGCGGTGCGGAGAGAAGAGTTGGGTACCTGGACCTTCCCAGACCTGGGTGTCCTGTCTGGAGATCCCGGCCAAGTGTAGGCTAGCCCAGCCAGGACACCCAAAAGATCCCAATTGGGTCCGGGGTAGGTGGTGAAGAACATGTCACAGACTCCTGTGACTCGAAACCGATTCACCAACCAGCCAACCTCATCTTTCAAGTCGTGAAAGACCAGCCTCCACCCACCCTCTGAGCCATCCCCACTCTGGGAGCAAAAGCAGACCGTCGGACTCCTCCGCAAGCTCCTGGCCCAGAAAACGCAACGCAGCAGTCCGCAGCATGCGATGCATGGGGGTGTGGTAGCACCGCTCCTAGGTTTGGGCAGGAAATCCGGCTTGTGTTTGGGCCACTCTGACCGGCAGAACCTCCAAACACTCCTCCGACCCACAAAGCTTCCGGATCCGGGATGAATTGATGGAAACCTGAAGTAATTTTCAGTGGACAGGGTTCTTTGGAATTACTCTGATTGAATGAGTAGACTCTGAGTAGACAGTAGACTATAGGTTGTGACTATGTAAGTATAGATTAGTGGACCAAGGGCGAACAGGCGAGGCACTACGTTATCCGGGGCGCCTTGCTCACCGGCGGTTGACCTGCCAAGTAGACTCTGTGCAAAGCCATTGAATCATTGTAAACCAACAGTCCAAAAGGAAAAAATTATAAGAGATTGATTGGCAAGTGCAAAAAGACATTTAGTGGATTGAGGAGGCAAAGGCATGACTTTTAAACTGAATAAAGCAGCTCCTCACAAATGGGTTCATGGGTGTAACCGGTTCAGAGTAGAGTCAAGCACTTGAGAAAGGGATCTAGAAATACAAACGCAAGAGCCCCAAAGGAGCACCTACTCTGAAAGCCAATCATATAGCTCCCAAAGCAGTGTGGGTTTGACCATTTAGATGGATTTAGGGATTGGAAGTTGGAAGATGTTGAATAATGATGGCAATGTAGGAAAAGTGAGTGACATTTGCATAAGATTCAATTGGCCCATGCACACAAAAACTGGAGCTGTAGTTTACTTGGAACTTCATGTTTGACCGTGCAAAAATACTTGAGGCGGTGGACCCACTGTGAATGTTTGGCATTTACAAGCACGGGTGAAACAAAAATACACAAAATTTGAAACCACCAACCAAAGTGTTGCCCAAATACTTCGGGCAACCTTTTTTTCCACCCTTGAACTCTGTTTTCTTCACCCCGCCCTTTTTTTTCCACCCTCCACCTTTCTTTTTCACCCTCTGAACCTGCTTTTTTCACCCTCAAACCTTCTTTTTTCACCCTCTACCCTTTCTTTTTTGACCCTCGACCCATTCTTTTTCACCCTCCTTCCTTTGCTTAGTGTGTTGGTTGGTTGGCTAGCTTGTTGTAATGCAAGCCAAATATCGACAGCCTTTGGGGAAAACACAGGGTTGCGTGGTTTTGGTTGATTGGTTTGTTGGTTGCTCGGTGGGCTACCAATGCAAAGCAAATATCGACAACAATTGGGGAAAACACAGTTTGGTTGCTACCCTTTCTTTTTTATCCCACTTCCTTTGGTTGGAGTGTTGGTTGGTTTGGCCTGCTTGGCTTGTTGGTTGCTTGGATTTTGGGAAAACACATGGATGGATCATGGACAGGGAGAAAAATAAAACTTTTTGGTGGGTTGGTTGCTTGGTTTGCTTGCTGTTGATTGCTTGCGTGAAACAGTGGATGGATGGATGGATGGATGGACGGACGGACGGATGGATGGATGGATGGATGCTGTGTAGATAAAGGCGGGACGGGGTGCGGGGGAGGGCGCAGCGCCTTCCCCGCAATGCAAACCAAGTACCCACAGCATTTGGGGAAAAACAGGGTTGCGTGGTTTGGGTTGCTTGGTTTGTTGGTTGCTTGCTTGTTTGATGGGTGGATGATAGATGGTCTGTAGATAGTGGCAGGCGGGGATGGATGCATAAATGGATGGAGTGTAAATAAAGGCGGGAGGGGTGCGGGGGAGGGCACAGCGCCCCCCCGCAATGCGAACCAAGTATCGACAGCATGTGGGATCACACAGGGTTGCGTCGTTTTGGCTGCTTGGTTTGTTGGTTGCTTGGTGGGCTACCAATGCAAAGCAAGTATCGACAGCATTTGGGGGAAACGGTTGGTTGCTTGGTTTGTTTGCTGCTGGTGGGCTGCCCACCCTTTCTTTTTAACTCTCCTTCCTTTGGTTGTTGTGTTGGTTGGTTCAGCCTGCTTGACTTGTCGGTTGCTTGGGTTTGGAGAAGACACATACAGTGATGGATGGATCATGGACAGGGGGAAGAATGTTACTTTTTGGTGTGTTGGTTTGCTTGCCGTGATTGCTTGCGTGATACAGTGCTTGATGGATATGCAATTTTTCTGTTTGTGTGCTTGGTTGATGGATGGATGGATGGATGGATGGGTGGATGGACGGACGGACGGACGGATGGATGGATGGATGGATGCTGTGTAAGTCAAGGCGGGAGGGGGTGCGGGGGAGGGCGCAGCGCTACGGGATGGGCGGTTTTGGTTGCTTGGTTTGTTGGTTGCTTGGTGGGTTTGTTGGCTTGGCCGCGTTGTTACTTGGTTGGTTAGTCAGCTGGTTGGCACTCCGTTGATGGATGCATGGATGGACGGATGCTGTGTAAATGGGGAGGGCGCAGCGCCTCCCCTGCAATGCAAACCAAGCCGCAACCAAGCCTCCCCCGCACGGGATTTCTAGTACCTACAGCACTTGGGGGAAACACGGAGTTATGTGGTTCGGTTGCTTGGCTTGTTGGTTGCTTGGTGGGTTTGTTGGCTTGGCCGCGTTGTTGCTTGGTTGGTTGGTTGGTTGGTTGGCACTCCGTTGATGGATGCATGGATGGACGGATGGATGGATCCTGTGCTGCCTCACGTTCCGGAGGCGTCCGGGTCAGTTTCCGGCAGTTCCCGTCGTTCCGGACAGTCTCTACGCAGTTTCCGGAGGGTTCCGAAGGGCTAGTATAACAAGAAGCTATTGGAGTGAAAACAAAGGGTTTGGCAGGTGCAGGGACAAGCGGTGTGAAACAAACCGGAGGTGACATCGTTCTCTGTGCAGGTTCCATGGGATACCTGCTTCACCGGCGGAGGGTTGAAAAGAAAGGGTCGAGGGTGAAAAAGAAAGGGTGAAGGGTGAAAAAACAAGGTGAAGGGTGAAAGAAACATGCTACAGGGTGAAAATAACAGGCCGCAGGGTGAAAATATAAGGTTTGGGGAGGGTGGAAAAGAAAGGTTCCAAAGGGTGGGAAAAAAAGGAATCTTGAGGGTGGAAACGAAAGGTTTCGAGGGTGGGAAAAAAGGGAGGGTGAAAAAAACATTGTTCGAGGGTGAAAAAAGGGAGCCCAAATACTTCAACCTGCTAAGAACAGGGAATTTCAGGCAGCTCTTGCTGCCTCTGTGGACCTTCTCCACTGTAGCCATAGGATCAATAGATTGGAGATGTTTTTTTTCGGATTATGCTGGTGATGAACAAGATGCTGCACCAACATTGGGAAACATAAATCACTTGAACTGTCCAACGCAAACTCTCCTCGAAACACCGGTGATGTATGTTTCATTGTGACCAGTTGGTGCCTGGGCGGGCGGTGAAATAATAGTACAGATGCAGGAGAGCCCGATGTTCATCCCCAACAAAGCCTTGGGCTCTGAAAATTGGAAACTCATAGCATCTTCTCTGTCTACAGCAGGCGGAACTACAACTGCTCTTGGTGTATCCAACTCACCGAAGTGTTCAGGGGCTCTCTTGTAGTTTACTTGCATCTTGACTTCAGTGTCTGCGTTTCATGAGGCCGAGCCCCCCCCCATGCCAGCAAGTCCCGTTTTGACCCCGCTCCATCAAGCTGTTCTCCAAGCGGAGCACACCAGAGCCTCAGTGGTGAATGTGGCTGAAAAGGGCCAACAACTCCAAGCCACCCAACAAAAGAATTCCCACTCAATTTCAAACGTGTCCCGCGCGCCTGCGTCCGTATGTACATACAAGCAATATATACAGTAGAATATATATACTGTATATACCCAGTCCTCCAAACGACCCGCTCAGAAAGGGTTCCCTGCCTAAACCCTTCCTCACAAGAGGTTCACTCCAAAGGCCCTGCTCTGGAAGTACTTGGACCAAACCTGATTTTTGAGGTCTTAATAGGCCCCTAGGGCTCGGATGTTGATTCTGGTCAATAGAAATGGTATGTTTTCTATTGATATTGATTTCCATTTTTTAATTGATTTTTTCAATATTTTAATCGGTTTTTGCTTATTGATTTTTTTTGCAAACTTTTATTGAAATTTTTATTGATTTGAATATTGATTTGAATATTGATTTGGATATTGATTTGGACCTTGATCTTTTGGCTCAATTTGCTCCTCCTGTGGTTCACCTATACCTCTTGACAAAAGAGGTATAGCTGGAATCCCTTTGACAAAAAGGGATGTCCAAAGGTGGTGCAAGGCATACTGCAAAGCCTGAAGTGGATGAAGGCTTGCTGGTATCTTTGTTTGCAGAGCACAGAAGTTTGCTGCAACACATGGGGTCATATGAGAGAATCTCCAGGTCCCAAGCCTGCAACCCAAAGGGTTTGATAGACCTGCTGCCCTTGACCAAAGGGCTAGTGAAGCTGGAGCCTACATGTGAAATCCATACCCAGTGCTTAAGAAAGGCACTCTTCCAAGTTTTGTTGGAGCACCCAGCCCTGAACAATACACAATTTTCAGGAGCAGTGTGGGTTGGGTTGAAAGTGGAAAGACTTGGAGTCTTGCAGTACCACATGAGAAGGTTGGCAAACTCCTCTTTGCAATCATGTGCTGCAAGATTGACAGGTGGTGACCTGCAGCAACTGCAAGAGGTTGTAAATATGATTGCAAAGAAGGAACAGCCAGCCCTTGTCCAAAGGGCTGAAGAACCTGAGCCTGAGCAAAAAAAGTTGAAGAAGGAGATTAGTGATGTAAGCTTAGACAGCTCAGGTTTTCCTAGGTGCTTTGCCACCCCTGAACCAGAGAAATCCAATGACAGCCAATGCCTCCCCTTGTCCAAAGGGGGTGAAAGCAATGAGGAAGAGAGGGAGGAAGGCCCCTTGACCAAAGGGGGTGGAATCCCTTCCTTCTTGAAAAAAAGGCCAGGGCAACTTGCAGCAAAAGCTGCAAAAAACCATGAGCCAATGGATTTGAAAAAAGATCTAGGCATTGCCAAGAGGCCTGCCAGCAAAAAGAAGGAAAAGAAACCAAGCACAGGGAGTTCCTTGACAAAAGGTTCTCCAAAGGCAAAAAAAGGCAAGGCCAAAAAGAAGAAAACACAGAAGGCACCTGCAGATCATGCACCAAGCACAAGGAAGCCATGGACAAAGTTGAGGGTGACCACTCCAAGAAAACCACCCTGGAGGACTTACATTTGTGGCACCACTGCACCAGGTGGCAAAGGCAAATTGCCTTTGATTGTGGAGACCACTAAGGTTGGCCACAGGCAGTACCTGGACATCATGGCTGAAATCAAGAGAAGGCTCATCACACAGCACCTTACCAAAGCAGAAGCTGTGGATTTGAGGGCCCATTTGTACAACACTTGGTAGGATTCTTGACAAAAGAATCCTTCATACCCTTGACCACAGAGCACTCAAGCAGCAACAATTTCCCTTGACCAAAGGGGAAGCAAGCAGCTATATGTACAGATCAGCAATACCTCTTGACCAAAGGGGTGTGCTGTTTTTTAAGGTGGCAGCTCTCTTGACAAAAGGGCAGCTGCAGCAACTTTTTGGAAACAGCTCTCCTTGACCAAAGGAGAGCTACAACAGAGCTATGCCCCCATGAAAAAAAAGCTGCTTCAAGATGGGGGCTGGTGGAGAAAGGTTAGTGTAGTAGTGGGGTAGTAGGAGTAGTGGTGGTTGTAGTAGCAGTAGAGAAAGAGTATAGTATATAGTACTATATAGTAGTGGTGGTGGTGGTTGCTGGTGGTTGCTGGTTGTTATGGTTGTTGCTGTTACCCTCTAGGGTTATCTATAGGGTTCTTTAAGGTCCACCAGGTCCAGGGTTGAGGGTTCTCTCCAGGGCTTTAGGCCCACCAGGCACAGGGTTTAGGAGGTAATGTGAATGTTTGGCAGTTTGGCTCAAGAAGTAGTATCGAGTTGCCACTTCCTTGACAAAAGGAAGTGTGTGTTTTTTCAAGGGCCCAGCCAAGGGAACATCCTTGACCAAAGGATGTTTCCTTTGAGGAACAACGAGGGCAGGGCAACTGGCACTGGGACAGTGTCAAATGTAAGGAGAGAGGCCTTTAAAAAGAAAGGCATGGAGAGAGAAAACAAGAACATGGGAGAAGAAGACAAGCTCTCCAAGGAGGTGGACTGGGAGATGGAAAAGGGAAGAAACACCAAGGCTAGGAAGCTGTCACCAGAAGAGGTGGCAGAGATGATGAAGCCCAAGGAGCCTCAGGTGAAAAAGGAGGAGGTGAAAAAAGAAGGAAAAGGAGCAGTCTCTCTTGACAAAAGGGAGAACAAAAGAAAGGGTTGTGGAAAGAGCCCTTCCCAAGCAGATGAAGATGGAGGCCCAAAGAAGAAGGGCAAAGGGGATCATGAAGGTGAGATCCCAAAGGGAAAGGGCAAAGGGAAGGGAAAGGGCCAAGGGAAGAAAGGCCCTAAGAAGGGAAAGGAAAAGAAGGGAAAAGGTGATGGCAGTGACACTTCTCTTGACCAAAGGGAAGTGTCACAAGCAGATGAATCCAAGAGCACCACACTTGACAAAAGTGAGGTGAAGCAAGAGGCCCCAGCAGAGCCCTCCTCACTTGACAAAAGTGAGGTGAAGCCAGATGCCTCACTTGACAAAAGTGAGGCAAAGACCCTTGGCCCAAGTGAAGCACAGGCCAAGAAGGATGGCAAGGTGAGAGGCTGGACCCAGAAGGGTGCCTCTCTTTGGGAGCCAAGCCCCTCCAGCCCTGACTGGGGGGGCTCACAGAGCTCTGACCCTGCTGGCTCTGGCAGTGAGGCTGCACCTCTTGACAAAAGGGGTGAAGCCAAGGTGGCAAAGTTGGGCCAGATCCACTGGGCCTTCAAGCCACTGCTGCCTGAGATGGTGGCCATCGACTTCCACAACACCTTGGAGGTCGATGACTGGGTGGATGAGGACACCCTTCACACCCTGCAGAGAGCAGGGGTGAAGGTGTGGGTCATCTCATTTGGTGGCCACAAGAGAAATCAAGCCACCATTGGGACCTTGGCAAGGTATAGGCGCACCCTCATAGCTCACTTGAGCTTTACCAGCCAGAAATCTGGCTGGTATGGGAAGGCTCAATTGATGCAGAAGTGGGGGGTGCGCTATATCTTTGATGATAATGAGGAGGTTTGCAATGAATGTGAGGCACTTGGCATGGAAGTCTACAGAATTGGGTGGCACTCAGGCCAGAAGCATTACAACTGCCTGGCTGATGCTGTGGAGGCCTTCCTGGGTCACCATGCTGAGCCTTGAGTGCCACCCCACTACCTTGACCAAAGGTAGTGCAACTCATTTTGACAAAAAATGAGTTGACATGCCAATGCTGCCTGGCCTTGACCAAAGGTCATTGCAGACCTCCTGGGGTTGCTTGACAAAAGCAGCCCCTTTATGACCTTGACAAAAGGTCATACAGCAGCCCACCAGCTAGCCTTTGACCTTGACCAAAGGTCAAAGCAACCAGCTTTTTGTTTCACCTTGCCAGCTTTTTGTTTCACCCTACATCCTTTGGCCTTGACAAAAGGTCAAAGGTTGCATGCCTGTGTACAGCACCATTCTCTTTTTGCCTAAGGGTGGAGAATTGGTGGTAAAAGAGTGAAAAAGAATTGAAATAATAAATGAATGAATTAAATATATTTATATACATATATGTATTGAATTTGATATGTTTTAGATATAATGAATATCTCTTGACAAAAGAGACCACCTAATCAATATTAGTATATCATTCAATATTAGTATATTATTTATTAATTCAAGGTATTAGTATTCAGGGTATTGTTCAACCCTTGTTATTTATTTTTTGATTAAATCTCTTGACAAAAGAGATGATTGAAAGACAAGTCTCTTGACAAAAGAGATAATTGAAACATAAATCTCTTGACAAAAGAGATCGATCATACATATGTTTAAGAATTATTGAGAAACCAGTCATTAACTCTCTTGGCAAAAAGAGTCCAATGAATGTATGAGTTAACTCTCTTTGAGAAATGTCACTGGCCATTTTAATTTTATCTCTTGACAAAAGAGAACAAATACATGAGCCAACAAACCACAAATAGATAGACAGATCAATCTATAGATGTTTCTTGGCACAAGGGACCATATATCTCACAAGGGACAAAAGGCTCCAAAAGCCTTTGGTCAAAGTCTGATATTGTGTCTAAGATTATTTATACACAATAATTGTAAAAAATATAGAAACATAAAATTTGATCAAACCTGATCAAATGTGATCAAATCTGATCAAATGTGATCAACTTTGATCAAAAACCTTGTTTTGATCACATTTGATCAGATTTGATCACATTTGATCAGATTTGATCAAATTTTATGTTTCTATATTTTTTTAAATTATTGTGTATAAATAATCTAGAAATAGAAAAACAGTATTAAAACAGTATTAAATAGGAAATAAGAAAACTAGAAATAGAAAAAACACAGGTTTGTGCGCACAGTTATCCAATCCAACTGTCCAAAACCTTTTGACAAGGTTTTAGTAAACAACATTCAAAAGGTTTGCATCCATAATTCATTCCAAATCCTTATGATAAGGTTTGTATCTGAGTTTATGCAGCCATTTGTTCTGGTTCAAATTGTAGTAATGGCAGGTAGCAAGGCAAAAGCCATGAAGAAGCCCATGAAAGCCTTGACAAAAGGCAAGCCAGCCTCAGCCTTGACCAAAGGCAAAACCAAATCTGGAAGTAGCACTGACAAAAAAGTAAAGAAGACCTTCTTGAAGAAAGGTCAGCTGGCAAAGCTGGGCAAAATGACACTTGCCCAAAAGGTAGCCAAGGCTACAGAGCATGCAGATAGTGCTGAAGAAGCTGCCCAAAATCTGAAAGGCATGCTAAACAAAAGTGAGCACTCAAGAGTGTGGTCTAAATTCAATGTGACGATGAACAAGAAGACTACCAAAGAGAAAAAGGCTTATGAAAAGCTAAGCAAACCAGAAAAAGGTCTGCAGGCAGCTTTGCAGCTTGTCAAAAGCTCTGTCCCAAAGTTCATGCAAACAAAAGAAAGTGTGGGCCAGCACTCCACCCTTGACCAAAGGGAGAAGTGGCAGTCTGAAGCCAAGATGATCCAGGACTTTGGAGAAGAAGAGTTCTACAGCCATGTGGATAGTGGAAGGATCATTTGGAGAGCTGACCCCTGGACAAGTGGGGTGTATAACTACAGGGACTTGGGTGACATAGTGAAGCACACCAAGGTCAGGAAAACAAAAGAATGGAACCAAGCACAGGAATATGAAGCAGATGAACACACTGACCAAATGTGGTCAAATCTGTGGAACATGGATGCCACAAGCCACCTTTCCCAGGTGGACAGGTGGGGCAAAGGAAAAGGTAAAGGCCTGTCCTTGACAAAAGGAAAAGGCAAAGGTCAGCCCAAAGGGAAAGGCAAAGGTAGGTCACAGCTGCTGGCCCTGGAGGATGGCGACCCAAATGAGGATGAAGACCCAGATGAGCAGGAGGGAGAGGAATCTGAAGATGAAGATGAGGCATGGAAAAAGGTGCTGGGCAAAGCAAAAAGGGCTAGGGACCAGTGCAACTCAATCAAAGCAGACTGTGAAGCTGCTTTGGAGGCTGCAGAGAAGGCCAAAAGGGTAACAAAAGCAACCAAGAAAGATGCAGATGCCCTTCTGCAAAAGCTTAATGGCAAAGTGCAAGCTTTGAAGCAGCTCCTTGGGAAGAAGGAAAAAGCAATGTGCTTGACAAAAGCAAAAGATTTGCTGCTTGAAGCAGGGGCTGTGATAAAGGAAGTGAAAGAAGAAAGCAAGGAGCTGAGCCAGCTTGCCAACAAAGCAGCCAGCAAAGCCTCAAAGAGATGAGGTGCAATAGCATGTGAACAGCCTTGACCAAAGGCTGCACACTGGCTAGCACCACATCTCCTTTGGGCTTGGCAAAAGCTCAAAGGTTATGAAGGCCATGGTTCACCCTTTTTGGTCTTGACAAAAGATCAAAAACAGCAAACTCAAGCTGGCCTTTTGTCCTTGACAAAAGTTCAAAAGGCAGTGTATTTTTGTACAGGCTGTGATCCTTGACAAAAGGTCACAGAGGCACAGGAGTCTGGTTTAGAAAAATTGTGCACATGGGGTGAAGGGTATGGGTGGTGGTTCATGGGGAACCAAGTAATGGCAACATTTGTGGTTCTGTTTTAGCTACAAAGGGAACATGTTGCTTTTTGTGAGTGAGTTCATGTGTCTGTGAAACCGAGAAATCCAATAAACAAGAGATAGGTAGATAGGTCTATCTAAACATATTTACACACTTGTATAGCACACACATGTTTACACCAAGGGTTGCAGGGTTGCAGGGGCTCACCTTCAATTCAATGACCTTTTGGCTCAAAAGCTGTGCCTTGCACACATTCTTGACAAAAGAAGACTGTAGCTTTCTTGACAAAAGGGAGCTGGATCTCTTGACAAAAGAGAATGGAAGAAACAAGGGCACCCAAAAGGCTAAGGGGGTGGAAGCTGAAACAACAAATGGAAGACCCTTGTCAAAAGGGTCACATTGAACATGAAGAGAATGCCTTATGCATCAGGCTCACAGAGCTCTGGAGCCAAGGAAGAATCTCAGCCACACAAGTGGCTGAGATTTGTCACCTTTCAGTTTTGAATGGGTGTGAGCATCCAGACATGGTTGCCATGGCCAAATGTGGTGACTTTGGCCAGAGGAAAAGCAATGTCCACAGGGACCTGACACACTTACATTGCAAAGCAATGAGATTACCAAATCCACATTTTGTGAGATGTCCTGTGAAAGATCCAAAGACCCAAAGGGTCTCACTTGAAGAGATCCCTGTGATGTTGCCTCATATGGTGTTTTCAAGCCTCAGCCAGCATTATCCAGAGACCTTTGAACAAATGTATGCAATGCATCACTGTGAGGCTTTCTGGAAGTCTACTGAGAAGCTGAAAGACCCAAGGCTGGTGAAACCAATTACCTTGTCAAAAGGTAAGGTTGATTCACCTGGCAAGACAGTGCCTCTGTTCTTGCATGGTGATGGCTGTGAGTTCCAAACTCGAGATTCATTAATGACCTGGTCTTGGGGGTCATTACTTTCCAAGAATCCCAGCCTGTCCAGTCATTTGCTCATCACAGCAGTGCCAAAGAGCTGCACAGTTCAGGGCACCTGGGATCCTTTGGATGCCTGGATCTGTTGGAGCCTGGCTGCCTTGACAAAAGGCATGCACCCAGACACAGACCCATGGGGCAAGGTTTTTACCAAAGGGCCTTTAGCTGAGCTTGCTGGGCAGCCCTTGACAAAAGGGCTGCACAGAGGTGTGTTGTGGAGCATACAGGGAGATTTGGAATTCAATTCCAATGTCCTGAAGCTTCCTCACTGGAATACAAAATATCCTTGCCATGAGTGCGATGGGCAAAAGCCTATTCACCAGGGGGTGCATTGCCCTGAGGGCAAAAGTGTCAAAATATTGAAGCAAGATGATCAAAGATTCAATTATACTTCTCCAGCACAGGCACTCCTTGACAAAAGGAGCAAGCACCCTCTCTTCACATTGGAGGGTGTTTCAACAGCTTTGGTGAGGCATGATTCTTTGCACATTCTCTATTCTAGAGGAGTTGCCTCACACCTTGCAGGAAGCTTATTGTTCTACCTTTGTTGGTATGATTGGCCTAGAAGACAAAGTGTGCCTGCATCAGAAAGGCTGCTGCGCATTTTTGCAAAAATCAAGCAGATCTATTCTGAGAATAATGTGCCTGCAAGGCTCTGCAATTTGAAGCCAAGCATGGTATGGGACACTTGCAGTCCACACAAGAGCTTTCCATGCCTTGAGGCAAAGGCTTCTGAAACAAAACATGTTTTGGAGCCCTTGGAGCAAGTTCTGAAAGAGGTGCTGGAGGGGGAGGAAGCACCAATTCACACCACCATGTGTGAATGCCTTCATGCTCTCAACCAGCTCATCAAGCACTTTGACAGCCTTGGTGCTTTTCTGACAGCCCATGAATACAGCACTGGAATGGACCTTGCCAAAAGGTTCTTTGATGCATACCAAGATTTGCACAACTGGGCAGCTGCTGAAGGTAGGAAGCTGTTCCATATCACCTTCAAGTTCCATGCTTGTGGGCATATGTTCAAGAACACCAAGTACTTGAACTTCAGAGTTCATCAAAACTTCAGAGGAGAGGATTTTGTTGGCCAAATCAGCCAGCTTGGCCACAGCTGCAGCTTTGGTTGCAAAGCGACCAGGATACCTTTCAAACTGGTGGAGAAATACAAAGTTCTTCTTCATCTCCAGCTGACTAAGCCAAACTTTGGCAATACACTGGAGGAAGCTGATCCTTGACCAAAGGATGCAGCAATATCCACTTTTGACAAAAAAGTGGATGGAGCCTTCCACCCTAGACAATAGGGCACCAATGACTATAAGCCCCAAAGATGGGCTGGCAGGAGTGCGAAAATATCATTAATTGACAATAATACATATTGATTTCAATATTGATTTTGTATAGCAAAAACGTACATTATCCTATTGATAATTTCTTGCTTTATGTTATTGAATTGAAGGCTTCAAAATCAATATGTTTCAAATGATTTAAAATCAATATCAATAAGTTTTGCACACTATTGACCAGAATCAATATCCGAGCCCTAGGGGCCATCTGAACAACGCCGCGCAAGTAGCGCTTTTCGTCCACAATTGCATACTGTATAAATAATCTAATTGCTCTAGCCAGCCAGATGGACCACATGCTGGCAAAGCGTCAGGTCCAATTCGCTTGGGTTAGAAGCAACATTGCTTGGAATAACCCACACCTAGATTCAGCTAACCGCGCGCAAAATAGCTCAAATTCAACGCATCCAAGACAAGAGGCCCCATGTAAAAGCGACCAAGGACAGCCCCTTCCAGTGCTTTGTTGCCACATTGCGAGGCTAAAGCGGCAAGACGGCTCACATAATCAGTTTTCACACTTGTTAGTGGGCAGCACTGGTCTCAAGCCATTCTTAAAAGACTACCAGTCAGGCACCCCACAGAAAAGTAGAAAATACGTGCTATATACAAATTGAAGTTACCGCCAGTCTCCTCAGCATGGAAGATCTCGACATCCCTGCACATGGTCAGTTTAGATCAGTCCATTTTTGTTTTCTGGGTGTACAATGTACAATTTCAAAAAACAAAGAAAATAGCAAAAGTCCAGTGCTCAGATGGGGTACATGGAACTTGGGCCTTGCAGGCCACCGTAGGTTTCTGGCAGCAACAGCGTGGGGGGCCAATTGAGCATAGACTGCCATTGCCATGGACAAACCCTTGGCTGGCACGACAAGTAATTGAATGAACACTTGCGCAAAGGCACCTCACATAAGCTAAACACAACCCAGCACAGGGTTCACGCCAAAAGGCCCTGCTCTACAAGCTTCATGCCATGTGAGCTTAACACCGAGCAAGGTTTTTCTTAGCGAAGTGGTTCGACCTTAATGAGCAGCGCGGACGATACCCAGAGGAAGGGGCTCTGGCTGAGTTTCGCGAGGGTTATTATGGGGGAAGCTGAAACCTGCGCTTCAGGTGGTCGCGTCGCCCCTAGATCTGCCATGCCAGCTGGTTGAATTGGAGCCGACTCCTGGCTCTGCAGTCCGGCGCTGAAGCAACAAGTTCTTGAGAAAGCAGGCCGTAGCAACCCGAGTCTGGGATAGCTGGGGAGTCACAGGGACCAAGAGGCACATTGCAGTTTTGATTTGGGCAAATGGCGTTGCGCGCCATTGGGCTGGAGGTCTGCAGCTGGAGGTCTGCAAATGGGCACTGGCAAGATCGATTTCGCTTCTTGGAGAATCTGGGCTGGGAATGCCTCAGCAAGGCCAAATGGCTTGGAGGTCCATATATCTATCTATCTATCTATCTCTTTGTAGACCTCTAGCTGCTCTTTGAGGTGCACAACAGGTGAAAAAGTTATATGTTCTTTCATACTCGAAAGAGTTCATACCCAATGGATGTCATCCATCTGACGATGTCCCCCAAAGAGATGCATCTTCCACAGTTGTTTGAAGGATTCCACCAGTTCAAGCAGTACACCGAGCACCACTTCACCATGGTCGGGCAGAAGTGTGGAAGCCGGGAGTCATGCCAGGATATGGGCACTTGTTGATCCCAAGTACAAGCATATGTATGTATATATATATATATTTTGTTAATATAATGCAACACCCCGTGCTTAGTTAGAATTGTGGCAGCAGCCAGCAAGCTATCCAACTCTATGTGCTTGCGAGACACTCTTAGGTCCATGCTTGATGCACCCGCTCATGAAAGTATGGGAGGTATGTCAGAAAGATTCCGAACGTGTTGATGGAGCAGTCACGCATCCACCTTCTTCATTCGACACTGGTGGCAAACCAGTTGTCGCCAACAGAAAGGTTGAGCCACTCCGCAGATGATCATGTCAAACAACTCATGACATTCGCATGGGATGTTGATGTGCTGGGTCAAGAAATGCTATCAAATACTTGATCATTTGAAAAGGATATGGAACTAGCCTGGCTTCCCCAAATCTAATACTTAAAAGACGTTTCAATGAGTAATGCAAGCGTCTGATTGAAATGTAAAATCGCCCTGATTTGGGTGAATGCAGCGTGAAGCACCAAATCCACATGTTGATGAATACGCACTCCTGGGAGAAGATGCTACTACCTTAGGCGAGGCATAGCAGCCTGCGGCAGAAAGGTATCCTCACATTAGAAACTTGCTGTGTTGGGCAAGGAACTGGCTTGAGCAAAGCGTAGAGAGTGTATAGGGAATCCCAAGGACAGAACCTGCAGTCATCAACCCGTAAACAACTTAAACCCCTATCACCCACATAGGAGAATTCACCCCGCGTCACTTATGCAGCCCTGCAAAGAATGGTCAAAGGACTGCCCGGAGCACCCGCGCACGAGCCGTAGGGGATTTCACCCCCCGTCATTCAACGCAGCCCTGCAAACTTATTGTTGGAGGGACTGCCCGGAGCACCCACATACAAGCCGTAGGGGAGTTCACCCCCCGTCATATGCAGCCCTGCAATACGATTGTCATAGGGATGACAATAGTCTTGAAAACATTCATTTGTCATTCCTGACGCAAAATAATTTAGTGGGCATGCGGCATGCTGCTACCTGCTCACACTAATCCATGCCTTGCATGCGGAGACCTTTGTGTAATGTGCATCGTGTGGGCCGCCAAGCATCTCAAACGTGTTGCTTCCACATTGGTAAAAGCCTCACTCCAGTTTGAATTCACCAAGGTGCCCTAATGTGCGCATACCCTTTCAACCACAGCTCAGGCAAGATTCTCGCATGATTCCCCCCCCGCCCCGCTTGCCATCAAACCGGGCATGCATGTTGTAGGGCACACTGACCAGCAGAAACGCCGCCTGAAGAAGAGGATGCTAATTTTCGTTGGAGATGCTACTGCTAGTTGTCAACACCAAGAACCCAGTAGTGTTCCGCTTGGCTGGCATCACTTGACAACAGCAAAAGTTTGGCCTCATGGTGGATCAGGTCAGGGACTGGTGCGGGCCATGTTCTTCTCAATATAGGGCTTGATGGTCTCAAAAATCTTTCGAGCGATTTCCTCATCAAGAATCAGACACCTTGAGCCTCAAGGGGCAGGAAACGATCCGAACCCCATCCTCTGTGCGGCGCGCATCTCCCTGACCGCATCGGCATGGGCTTGGGGAATTTCCGAGAGTTCCCCATTAGCCGTCCCAAACAATTCCAGGGACAGAAGTCGACCGCCCCCCCCCC
>CAXAMN010010613.1:114160-151851 GCA_963970005.1 Durusdinium trenchii | reverse complement strand
CACGAAATCTGCACTTCATCTCCAACACCCGCGCCTGCCACGAAATCACATTTTGAGGTGAACCCCCTGCGGCAAAACACCTTCTCAACCAACCAACCAACCAACCAACCAACACACGCCACGAAATCCGCACTTTTGATGAACACAGTGCGCCTGCTGTCACACTTTCTGGAACACCGAACCTCATAGTACTAGTGATTCCTGCTACATCACATCTGAGGTCGTCACGGTCCGCGAAACCACGACTGGTTGACCGCTGACAGCAGGTCCGGCTTCTTCAGAGCATGTATTGCTTCTTGCTGGCAGTGCTGGAAGAAACACTTCTCCTGCGCCCAGTGCGAGTCTGTATACCCGGGCACTCTGCAATCAGTGCGCATCTTCACCACAAGGTCGAACTGGACACGTTGCACCCAAACGGTGAGTTAAAGCACGTGTTGCGCATCGATACCGACGGGAAAACGATGCGCTCGGCGCGCGCCACACAGGCAACATTCGCGCGCGCGCGCGCGCATAAATTATCTAATCTTAAAACACTTTTCGCACAAACGCGCGCGCAAAAAATATCTCATAAATTATTCGCGGAAACGCGCGGATCGACAACCTGTTTTTGCGCAATCTGCGCAAAACGCGACGTTCGCGTAAAACGCGTCTTTTGCGCACCGTCCTTTGTAGGGACAGCCTTTGGCTTCACGGCTGCCTTCGCTGTGTCCTCGGGTTGTCGACCACGTTTGGATGCCTGACAGTGCACCGGCACCAGGGGGCATTCAAGGAACTCAGGCGATCTGACACGCAAGACGTTGCGTTGATGCTTGTGAGCCGACCTCTTTGCTTTCTGCTCCACGGTGTCTGGCCTATGAGCTATACAGCCTCCTGCGGCTCGGCCCCTATATACCGGGTACCCAAGTGCAGACTCACGACAGAATGATTCAAAGGCGCGAAACTAGAGTTCATCTTGTTCTAGTGCCGCCCAGGGACAGGGGCATGCCTCTCACCGCATCGATAGCACACCGTATCATGAGCGCACGCCAACACCTGGGCACATCACGCCACTTTGGAAGTCGCTGCACCAAGTCAAAAAGTAGGAAGTAGAACAATGGCAGCATGGAGGATGTATACGGAAACGGTCTCAACAAGAAATGCTTCTGCAAAGTGCATACACGACAAATTCCTTCCACGAAGCTTGGCCCGATTACTTTGCTAAGGCAACACCATTCCACGCATGGTCGGCGAAGAAGCCAGGTTCCACAAGTTTGTTCGGCCTGCTAGGACCAGGAACTTCGTGCGAACATGTGTGGACGAGGCGCGACTCCACACGTGCACTGCATCGCCCCCGGACCCCTGCGAACCAAATGGCTGCGGCACCAAAACACTGCTCCCTTGCCTCGTCTTTATTCGCCCCCGGGGGCCCCCCCTCTCTTTCCCGGGGGGGGGGGGGGGGGTGGTGACCACCCCCCCCTGGTCCATTGTCCCATCTAAGGCGCCGGAGCCACGAAGCTTCGGCTTGCAAGCGAAAAGGGCTGGGCTGCTTTTTGTGCAACCCTCATGTCGAAACATGCCAGGGCATCACATCACACACCCGCCAGAGCGCCTTTGAGTGCAGCAGATCGGAGAAGCCCCATGGCACCATGTGAAGGAGAACGGTCTATCCAAAGAACGTCATTGAGCTAAGGATTGGTCATCTTCCAATCTAAGTGTCCGTATAGATTACAGATTTCCTTTCCTGATAAAATCCTTAAATGGTCTTCCATTCGGGGGGCTTCCATTACCTGGGCTGCATTCAGTGATGCCATCTGAATCTTATGGGGTCGAAAAGCTTGGTAAACCTGACAGGGTGTTACCAGAAGTCGTTGGCTGTGACCAATGCTTACAAGATATTGCAAATGAGTGTTTGCTCCTTGATCCATATGAGCGCCAGGCCGGACTCAGGAAGCAAGACCCCTCTCAGGAGGGTTTTGACCCTAAACATCCCTAAACCCTTCCTCAGGAGGTGTTTTCCCAAACACTTGCGCACAAAGGATTTGGAGGGACTGGGTATATGCTATGTTTGTATATGTATATGACATATTCATATACTGTGTATGTTTGTATAGATGCGATGTCATATATTAAAGCACGTATGATATACTTATCATATAATTTATGTGTTACATAAATAAGATCATGCTGTGTCATGCTGCACTATTATACTATGGTATATTGTATGTACATGAATTGTATACATATATAGTAATATATACTAGTTACTATCATATATATACCCGTTGTTAAAGTATAGTGTATACCCGTTGTTAAAGTACATGACACGCAAGAAATGGAGCTTCGTTTCAACCATTCACTCTGGAAAGTACCGGTTGGTTGGGGGGTCCACGGCGAGCAAGTGGTCTACATGTAGAATGTGAAAAGAAAAAACATTATATTAATTATGCGAACTGATCATTGGTACAAGCAAGGTGTTGCGAAGACGCCTCACAAACCAACCCGACTGAATTCTAGGCATTGGGAAGAAAGGCATCGAATGGTCAAGTAAGAAGGGCAACGCTGAGAATACCACAGTCTCACGGCAATTCGTTCACAGCCCACCACAAGTTGGTGATGTGAACAACCCCTAACCCCCCCAGCAGCTGCTTCCAGTCGGCAGTTCCATGTGAAGCCACCCACACCGCTGCCGCGTATGTTGCGCATGCCATCCGCACCCTCTCCACGCTATTTCGTGCTCCTCCGGCGCTTCTCCCGCGTCTCCGCCCAGGCGCGGTAGGTGAAGCGCATCCGCGAGGGCGCTGGACAGTCCAAGTGCTCCAGCCTCGGCGACCACGGGCGCGACCTGATCCACCCACAGACCCGGCGGACTCCTTGGGATCGAAGGGCGAGAGACAGCTGTCCTTTCTGCGCCCCAAAACGGTGCGGGGGATCAGATACATCGGGGTTTTGATGCCACCAGCGGCCGGCTGATACTGTTGGAAGAACCTTGACCAGTGTCACTAGAAAGGACCCATCTTAAAATCTCCAAAAGAGCTTGGCGATCGCTAACAAATCCACCAATTTGGTATAGAAACCCCTCATCAAAACGTTTGCGCCAAGATTGGCCAAGTGCTGCGTTAGTTTGAGATGTTCAAACAGGTCTCCGAGGGGTTCAAACAGTTGGCCGTTGTATCTCTTTTCCTCTTCTTGGGTGCAAAGCAAGGCAAACTTAGCAGCACTATAGCATGGTTTTCCGCCCAAATGCTTTAGTCATTATTCCCCGGGCCGGGTGGTTCCTCTGTCGGGTTTCCTGGGTCATATTCCAGGATGTTAAATTTTCAGGACAAGGCCGAAGGAAGCTCTTCTTTTCGAGCAAATTATGAACACATTTTTGGATGGCCTGCTCTTGAAACTTCAGGGACCACACCTATATCCAACATGCTGAAAGAACACGATGTGTTCTTCTTTTTTGTCCAGGGCCTCTCTACTTGCAAAAGGAGAGAATTCAACTCATTCTCATGCTGTGGGCTCCAAAGACCTGGTCCAAGCCAAGCACGTGTAGGTCGCAGTTCAGAGGTTCGGTGGAGTCACATTCAGTGGGATATGTCTTGTGGTGACCAACAGGGACTCCATGTCGTCACGAACTCAAGAAGCTGACCGTCCACGCTCCGATGGCTCCCTGCCGCGCACCCGATGGCTCTGGGCCTCCCCCGCGTCCGCCGGCGCCTGAGACTGCGGTTCTGGGCCTCCCCCTGAAGTCCCAGTCGGAAGAGGCCGGAAAAGTCCCAGATGAGGTGGTTCAAACGAGCTACACATGAGAAGTACGTGTGAATCCTGAAGGAGGTGAGAACCTGAGAAAAGATAGGCGCTTCCTAAAAGCATCTAAAGGCTATCAAAGAAACTGAGAGACCGCCCCCCTGCAAGGCCATTCATCTTCCAGAATTTGTCTGAGGCCATCCCTGTGTATCAAGCAAAAGGCCAGTTCGATTAATCTACTAGAAATCCCAGTGTCAAGAGGCTGATGGAAAAAGACAACTGCGCTAATGTAGTTGATTGACCAACACTGTCCAAAAGGGGTGGCTTTGAGCTGGTCTGGTGTTTCAAGGACACAAACCTGCCAGAAGCACCTAATGGATGCCTCCCCTGCTGGATGCTTGTGATGATATTGGGTCATACTCTATGACTCTCTCGTTTGACACGCTCAAATGAGAAAATGGCCATCGAAACTGGCAAAATAACACCCATGATCAATCAGCCACAACTTCTCCTATCTATCTATACAGTATACGTTTTCAAATACCGTACTCTATCTGCTCTCATTTGATATCATTTTCTGAGACGAGGCAGCCTGACGATGCTGATACTGGCCGCTCCCGATCAGCTCTCTTTCACATCAAACACAGAGGGGACAAAGCTGTCAACCCCAGGCACAAGTGAACAAACATGGAACCAATTCTTTTTTGTGGGTTGCCCAAAGGAAGCTGATCTGATCTATTTGATCTGTATTGATGCGTGATAACTGGATCCCAGCTGTCGCACTATTATGTGGAACATGGGGGAACCCAAAGCCGTCTTTGCTGTGCCTTTGGAAATGTCCTTACTTCTCAGGTCTCAACTGAGAGTTCACAGACTCCCTCAAACCCAAAGGCTGAAGACCACTGCTTCGCGCCAACCAACCCACATTTGTTTAAGCCAAGCTGCTTCTTGTAGAAGGCCACTGTCCTCTTACAGGGCTCAAAGCTCAAGCCTGGGCAGCTCCGCCAGTGCTTGTGTAGGAGTGAGACTTACATGTTTCGTGCTCAAGGAATGCCAGTATAGTACAGGACCATCCAATGGGTGTCCAATGGAGATCCCCAAGTGGTATTAAGTAGTGTAGGGTAGTCCATTGGACAACATTGGATGGTCCTAGTAGATATTGTTTCAGGACATTGATCACATGATTTCTCTTTTTGATCCACGTTGCTCCCTTCACGAAAAAGAATAGAACCTACTTCCGACCAGCACCACTTACTTCGGGTAGGACACCTTCTAGGACGCCCCCAAACCCGTATTCATCATGTCTTCCCTCTCACCCACCCGAACTCCAGCGGTGCTCCGGTGGCGCCGAAGAGCAAAGGTTGGCCCTGAAGCCTTTGGTGCTGCTCCATCCTCCGACCCGTCCAGGCAGGCGACGTGACGTGGCGCTGGTCGTGGACGGATTAGGGGACGCGCTGGTCGCTCGGCAGTGAAGGTGTGGAGAACAGGGAAACCATGCCATGGAATCCAGGACCCATGCCATGTTGTTGGATTGATACTCACATTATATGTTGGTTGGCATGAAAGGAGCTTCACACGAGAATGATCTTTCGGACAGAGGAGATCTCACATCTGGACTCCTGCTTCTTGGCCGGAGAACGCTCGCTTCTTTGGGGGTGTGTGCATGTGCATTGCAAACACAACAGTCTCCAGAAAGAAGAGTTTCCAACCAATTCCATCGACACGTTTCGTTGCCAAACCAGCAACCTCGGGTGCTCTGTCTGGATCTCCTCTTCGATCATCTTTACCTTCCACCCGTCCCAATCCTTCACCTTCCACCTTTTGGAAGCGCCTCGCGGCGCGGGGGACAAGCGTCCCATGAGCTCCCAAATGGGCCACCTCAAACTGGCTGAAAGACATCATTCTGCTGCGCCGCGGAATGATCTTCACGCGATTCGAGCGGACAACACCTATGTGTTTGTCTTGAAGATCGTCTTCCCTGCAGCTAATCAGTAAGTCTATAAGAGGATCCAAGAGGACATCCGTTGGCTGAAACCGGAGCATGTGATCCTTGACTATCCTTGACTCGGTGGCCTTTTCGGCCAACCAATCCTATAACGGTCCTTCGCTGCCCGGTGACTCGGGGACCAAGGAGTCACAGGGGCCCCGACGTCCGCTGCAGTCCGCGTCTCGCAGTCTCGTTGTTTCAGCCACGCAGAATCCGAATCATGGACCGACCTATGTGTGTACATCACCAGGAGTGACGTGTGAAAAGCAAATGGACTAACACAAGGGAATTCCATCCTTGCGTGGTTGATGTCAAAAGTTCTGCTAGGGTCCCAATGGGTCCCATATGTTCTTGAACCACGGGATGCAGTTGTTGATGAAAGAATCGACTCTGGATGGCACCTCTCATGGCTTCCACGTTTGTTCCATGGATGATGTTATTTTCAGCGGTGATGAGCCTCATCCCTCAGCATCATTAGGGCAATGGACGTCCAAAATGTCCCCAAAAGCAGCTAAAGCGTGCTACCTTTCAGAGAGTGTACCCCTCAAATGCCCTTTCCCAACGTTTCCGCCCAACTCATCTTAACCTGCCTCTTCTCCAGTCCTTCGTTCTTCGGAACACCCAGCTGGAGTCTCCAATACCCCACCGGGGTATCCAAGAAGTCAACATCGGCTCCCAACATCTGCCATCTCCCAACATCTCCCAACATCTCATTCCTTTCCCCATCTCAGGTCACTCAGGTCATGAGAGAAAAAGTTGGGCATGGATCACCCATATCCTCAGGTCTCTTTGGGTGCTGCTGTGCCAAAACATCTTCTCCTAGCCACTCACTCCATCCAGCTGTCCCATCCTGGCCTGGTGAAGACCGCCTGGGGAAACCGCAAGGATCGCAGCGACTCGTCCACGGCCATCACTGCCTGGTGAAGACCAAGGAGTCGGAGGAGTCCGTTTTTTTTCGTGTGTTTCCTGTTGTTTTGGTTTCTGGACAAGGTCCTCCACTGCAACTCGTGGGATGATGAGCATCTCCAGGCTTGGTGGCTGGTTTTCCTGCGACAGCAGGGCTTGGGAACCTTTCAATTTCCGGGGGTCAAACATCTTCGAACCCGACACACCATGAGCCCCCCTAACATCCAAACATCTCGTAGAAAAGCCATCCACCTGGGTCCAAGATCCTTAGGATCCTTTCTGGTCTCCCAAAAGCACCAGCCGGCCCGTCTGGCCCGGCTGTGAGCCTCGCCTGGTCTGCTGGAATCAACTTTGCCCAGGCAATCACCAAAGCAGCTGCAGCTTCGACCTGTGAAGAGCTTTCAGTTCTAAACAGGGTAGGAAGATGATGGAAGATGTCAACGAGTTGCGCTTCAACATGCTTCAACCGCAGATGGTTGGATTATGGAATTCATCATGCGAGGACATGCGAGGTATTAACCACCCCATTTTACCAACCAGTCAACAGGTGAGAGACTCTGACACCGGGCTCCTGGAATACAACGGAGCAGGTCGATCTGGGGGGCAGAATTGGTGGATTCCGGGTTCCGTTGGCCAAACTTCAAACCGATCAAAGCAGTGCCCCTGCACAAAGAATCCGTTTGGTGTTTCATGTTGCAGGGGAATCTACCTTTGATAGTTTGCTCGATCTCTTTTGGGAGCACCATGACTGGCCCCCAAGTCCAGCCACCCGCCCCAAGTGAATTCTTTTTTGCTACCGATCCACAGGCTAAAGTGAGACACACACTCTTGATCCGATCTGTTTTGTAGCTGATTTTGACGCCTGAATGATACAGGTTGTTTGAACCAGGAGGGCAGGAGGCCTTGTCTAGGGGGGCCAAGGCGTCCGGTGTCCGGTGTCTCCCTCTTGCTTTAGAGGCCACAACGGTATTGGTGGGACGAAAAGGAAGAACACAAACGTCCAACCTTAGTCCTTAGTCCAAGATATCATGATATCAGGCACTTTTTAGAAGAACCAGTTGATGAGTCAGTGGACCCTGCAATGACCTGAGCCTGCAATGACCGGATTCCCACACAAGAATCCAAGAATCGGTGTCGGAACGCTGCTCGCCTCTGCACAAGAGAAGCGCTCCTGTTGGAAGTAAGCGCCAGCTGCCTGGACCTCAGAAGACGATGGCCTAGTGGTTGGCCGGCCTCATCCCCTCCCGGGCCACGTGGCTGGATGGCTGGGTGGATAGAAATACCTCCTGAATTGCAGGAGCACCCAAGTGGCTATGCCACTGAGTGGGGTGTCAAGGCTCACAGGACCCCCAACCAACCTGAGATCCCAACATCTCCCAGCCGCCGGCTCCCAACCTGGTCCTTTTCATTCTCCGTGGGCTCCCGGACCAAGCGCCCTGAGGGCCGCCCTCGCGGCAAGTCCTCCTGACGAACCGTCTGGAAACCCGGGATGATGGGGGGGGAGGATGATCCCTATCTGGAAGAATTCTCAAGTAAAACATGTAAACGTGTCAAAACGGAGCATAACGGAGCAAGTGGTAAAACGTGTATATAGTAGCTGATTCCCTTCAAACACCTTGGAGTTGATGGTTCTACATGGAGCACCGCTAGGGGTCACTTGGGCGGTAGCTACTACCCAGCGGACCATCTTGCGTCACCGCCACCCGAGCTGGTGAGGAAGAACAACGACCGATGAAGGCCTCCTGAACACATGAAAGCCGCGTCAACAGGGGGGGGATTCTCCGTGGAGTTCTCCGGAGTCTCACTCGGTAGTGGGTCATCTGAAGATCTCTCAGAATCGGGAGCTCGACATCCGACACAAAAAAGCAACGGCACATCAGCTCGATCTCATCCACCGGCCAACCCGGCACAAGGCTGTCCAGAACGCATTCCCTGTAGCGATCTCAAGAAAGCACTGTAGAATGAACATCCAGAAAGAAGGATTATATACGTCCTAGATCCGAAGGATTAAGGATGAAGAGTGACAAACCCGAAATAACCAATTTGATTTCAGAGAGTTGCTCTGGCCCTTTGAAACCTGCTGACCCTTCCCTTTCTGCTCCCCGAATCCGACCTGCAAGGCCTCCCAAAGAGGGATCAGCAGCTGCTTGATCTGGCTCAAGGGGCCCGGGGGGTTGGTAAGGGATGGCCCATGAACGCTCTGGATGTGTTTTACAGTGTGGAACTAAGTCACCCTCGTCCCCAGGGACATCACCGTCCCTGTTGTGAAGAAGAGGACGGAGGTGGCCATGGGGACTCAAAAGCGCGTCAGCGTCTGCCGCTGCGTGCCTGCACATGTTCTACTATAAATTAAAGATTAAAGGTCTATTAAAGGATATTAAAGGTCTAAGGTCGCGCTCATTTTGGGTGGTGATTCAAGAAGCTTCGGCTGGGGCGACGTTCTCACCTCAGCACGGCACTTGAATTCGACGATGGAAATGGGTGCTCTCCGAAACCCTTGGGAGCCCGGTTTTGATCGACATCAAGGAGTCGTGGCTTTCTTTTTCAATCAGCCTTTGTCTTCCAGTCGTGTTCTCTCTACGGGGTTTTGGCCCATTTGGTTGCCCCTCCATTGACCTTTGGTTGTTCATAGCTTCCCCCTTTGGATCCAACATAAGGGGTGGCAGCGGTCCAAAAGGCCAGCTTCCAAGTCCGAGAACGGAGGAAAGGTGGAATAGGATGGAATAGGATGGAATATAGGAACCGACTGACCACTTGCGACCACGTGTCAAAGGAGATGTGTGGGTGAGTTTCTGTGATCTCCGTCAAGAAAACCCCTCAGGTACCTCGGAAACGCCCGAAGAATACACAGTTCAAGGAATCAAGGAAGTAGCTTTCAACATTCCAGCAGGTTATGTAGACGGGTCTGCTTTGGATCATATCAAAAGAATCGGCCCATTTGGAGGAAGCAACCGGCGCGCATTGCTGCGCTGAGAGGGCACCCGGATCCCAAACCTAACATTGTCCAGATGAGATGCCTGCAGGCAGCAAATAGCAAACAGATGGGACTTTCTAAAGTCGGATTTGGAGAATCAACAAATCAAAGCAATCACGTCGATTAACGATGTAAAATGATCATCAATGCTGCTCAGGAACTTCAGAAGAAAGGGACTTGTATGGACTCGTTTTTGTGCCATGCAGTGCAACCAAGCCAGGAACGCAGAAAAACAGATTACAAGGATCCGGGGGTCGCTTTGGACCAAAAAGGAACCACAAGGATCGTCAATCTCATCACCCAGTAGGGCACCTCAGGCCGATGCCCCGTGGTGGATGCCCCACGCCGACCGGCGCAGGCGGCGTCCCGGGGGTACCTCGGCCTCCTCTTGCTCTGTACGCAAGAGCATGCTGGGCGGTACAGCAGGAGGACGAGGCTCCTGGAGGATGAAGGGCCAGGTGCGGAACACTGCAACGAGTCATTGCAAGAAGACAAGGCGAAGTTCGAAGGCAAAGATGCGGGCCGTGAATCAAGGGGCTGAGAAGGAATATGAACATATTCATCATATCATAATAATACTATGATCAGAATTATATCCTTGGATGAGGTCCTACAAGGATGGTTGTACGTCTCAGTTGGTCCTGCTTTCAGCCGCAGTTGGATTCGATAATGATATCCTCCCTGCAACAAGCATGGAAGTGAACAACTACCTTCCTCCACCCAAATCACACTCTGTTGATGTCGGCCATGTGGCAGGTGGCCCATGGTCAAGAAATCCGTCCACTCCCTGAAAGCTCAGAAAGAAACGAACATCCAAATCCGACTCGACACGAGTACCATCACTTTTGCTTTCGTTTCGCTACGAGTACCAAACACCGCAGCGATCTGCACACGTCGCTCTTTCCTCTCCCTGACCGCCGTCCAATCGGACACGTCCAATCGGCGGGTGGGACCGAGGCGTTCGTTGAAACCACCTGGGCGGAAGCGAAGAGTCGATGGCATGATCTTTGTCTCCAAAAGGAAACTAAGTATACTAATATAGGCACTTTAGAGAGTCCATCAGGGATGATTCGATGCTGTTAATCATGCTTTGGGGGTATACTCGATCCACACACTATATCATACTATACTCTAAAGGATTCAAGAAACAAAATGGAACCATGCACTTCTGCCAAGACTCTCCTTTTCTTCTCCGGCTTGCTTCAGCCCCGGCTTGCTTCAGCCTCGTGCGTGCCTTTTCGTCTGCGCGGGATCTGCACGTGGCCACCTGGGCAGGAACGAAGTAGGGCCACCCGGTTCAGTACGTGTGATAGTCGGTGATTGGAGGGACCGGATGCCCGGTTTTCCCACTCACAAAGGGGATTAAAGCAAAGATGGAACTTCTGGGTGGTAGTTTAGTTCAGCGTGGTGAGGGTCCAGAAGACCAGTTTTGCCAGCTTGGGTGCCAAAAAGCATCAAGCTAATGGTCAGAGATAGTCCTGATTCACTTGAATTGGCTGTCATGGAACCGGAAAAGCAATATAAGCAATAAAAATCTTGCCCAGAAGGGGGTTCAACATCCCCCTAAGCAAGGATCAACTTGAACGAAGAGGGCACAGCGCATGACCGGCCACGTCAGGCTCGCTTGTGCATCCGACAACCGCCGGTCCGACCCAACTGAATCAGCTACAAATCTGGGCTCGACAACCTGCAACTGACAACTGACCTGCCCCAAAAGAAACACAACATCTCTGCTCCTCCGGAGTCAGGGTTCACTTTGTGGGTTCACTCGTGCCCCAAGAGGTGTTCGACCGAACCATCTAAAATGACTCCCAACAATACTCAACACAGCCCACAGCGGCGCAGCTCTTTGCACCTCCCGACCCAAGGTTCACCCAACCTTCCACCTCTTTGTGAACGAAATCCAGCCCCTTCAGGGCCCATCACCCAGACACTCGATGAAACTCAAACACTCGACCCATGCCGAACACCGGTCGCCGAGGGTGCACAGAACACCCCGCCTCGACGCCGGCTTCCGAGCTCGCCGGCTCCACCCTTCACCGGTCCATCACACCAGAATAGCTCCCATCTTCACCTGAGAGAGAGAGAGAGAGACCGAAGGAGTGGAGGATTCCCCCGACCGGCCTCCAAGAATCAGCGAGATTTTTTTGGATTCCCTTGAAAATGCATCTGCGGTTGGTTTACAAAACACACAGCACACAGGTGCGGCAATGTCTGATTGACCCCGATTGACCCCCGAACCTCATCGGTCCATCTCGCGTCCTCTCGGTCCGGGAGCCCCATCGAGGGAGGCCCCGGCCGGGGAGTGGGCGCGTGGTGATGAGCGTTGAAAAGCGATGAGCTGCCCATGAACCCCAAAAAGAGCTATATAATTGTTGTTTTTACTGTTTTTTTGAGGTTTTTGTTGAGGGTCAGTACATGGCCCGGACATGGACGTTCTGTTGGTTTCGGTGTATTTGGGCTGTTCTTTTGATGACTTTGGACTTTGGACGCCGTTTTCTTAGAAGTAGGATGAAAATGGATCCAATCGACCGCTGATGGATGCTTCAGGACGGAATCCAAACAATGCGGAGACACCACCATGTCATACCATTTCTCATACCAAATGCTGCGGCGTTGCTGTGTTCTCGCAGCTGGCGGTGGAACGTGCTGAGGTCGCAGGGCAGTTCCTGGAGGTCCAAGGCCTCCTCAACCTTGGCCAAAGTGCTTGGGACTCTGTCTGCACTGGGGTGTCCCCCACCATGAAGAAAAACACCAAAAGTTGCACTGCAAATCGATTTCTTCTCCATCGATCCACCATGATCCACCCATTCACTGCCATTCACCCATCCGAATGCATGACAGGTGGCATAGTTCAATGAGAGGGAATTCACACAGTGCCGTTCCGGCACTGCACCACCCAGTGCCAAGCCGTCCATGAAGACGTGGCCCAGGTGCCCCCCCACAGTGGCGGCAAAGGATCTCGCGACCACCCGAAATCCTCGATGTCGGAAAAAGGAATGACCAGCAGAAATGACGACATGAGTGACATGACTATATACATCATGGGAATTGGATTTGTTTGCGGGAATAAGAATAATATATCTGTGAAATTGATACCTAAGATCACTGAATCCTCACCCGTTCCATGGGACTGGAAATGTAACTTTGACCCGCAATATATATATATATATATATAGTATTCCAGTCTCATGGGTGCTGCCTGGGTATTGAGATGAACTCGCTATTTGGGGTGACCTCCGAAAATGAAGTTCGCCTACCAAGGATGTCCTCCCACTGTTTTGGGCGGCCCACACCTATGACTCTTGGAGATTAAACTGGAAAGCCACCCTCATATGATTGGAGATGAAGCGGCGGTCACGCCCCTTTCCATCCCTGCTTGGCCACCCAAAATGAGGAACAAAACTGGTTGGCCAAAACACATGGTCAACCTTTGAATATCCCAAGGTGTTCGGGTGATTTTTTGATCACCCAAACCCAAATATATAATATAGATTAATTAATTGTGATGGTGATCGAATGAAAAGAACGCATAGTAGAACATAGAACCAATTACGTTTATCAACTATGACTATAGGTAGACGATTACTGAGGAATAGACTATGACTTTACTATCCTTGTCTCCAGTCCACCATCCGTTCAACGCCTTCAAATCGGGAGGGTGGAGCATTTGGATCAACCAAAGTTCACCAAGTCCAGTTCTCCTTGGATCTTCGGTCCAACATGGCAACATGGTGTTGGAATTCTTTTGTCAAACCGCAACCACCCCGGAGCCAACAACCTTGGGCCTCAACAGCCTTGGAGCCGACGCCCAACAGCCCTTGGTTCCATTGGTGTCACTGTCCCACCGGTCGCGTCCCTGGCTCCGCCCTGTGACGGACCTCACGGAGGAAACACTCAGAGGTCGACCTTGTTCTGATCCGCGAGCCAGGGGCCAGGCAAGACTTTAAGGCTAAGTCACTTGAACTGGATATGCAGCGCTAGGCTACAAACAAACAAGTTGCAGAACTATACAGTCAGAACTAGATTACCAATCTTGCTTTGAAATACCACTTACCACCTCCATGCATTTGCTTCCCAGCCAAAGATCCAATCCACTTGCGCCACCACTGATGGTCGATCACCGATCCACTCGATCCCGACCGCCGCACCGGGAGATGTTTGTCTCCGGTCGTCCATGATGAAGCACCGCGCAAAAGCTGCCCAGCCGCAGTGGGTCTTCATCTTCGATTGAGACGAATACCTTCAAGGCCAAGGGGGCGTTCCAGTCTGCTGTTGGGTAGATCAAGAAGAATGGATGATCATTTACTATACATTAGCTTTGGGACAGAAATTACTGTTGTATTCTTTTTGTAGTGAACACCTCAGACATGAAGTCTTGAAGTTGGAGTTCAATGGATGCCACATATCTTTTGGAAAGCCAACACCTTGGAATACTTAGGCTTCTGTGAGTCAGTTAACCCTTGAGACATGCTCATATGAAGCCTGCGGTTGCAGATCTCTAGGACAGCCACAAAGCCACCTTGTCGGATTGTGATAGCTGAACATTAGGCCATTGACCATGGCGCTGAATCGATACTACCTGACTGGTCATATTCCCATAACAGTCACAAACCAGCCAGCACCTGATAGCAGAACAAGTCTACTCTGGAGATGTTTCAAGAGACCAAAGTCATGGGAGGTGACATCAAGTCAGAGTTGTGCAGGAGGACACATGTCACATATTCTTTCGATAGTTTTGCCTCCAGACTCGAGATAGTTGTGTTCTTGTTGAAGGTGAACTTGGTCCCATGAATATCGACCCACACGCAGTTACACTGGTCCAGTCGTTTTGCATCACAGCACTGGTTTTCCTGGGTCCTGTCGTTGTTCAACTTCCAGGGGCGTGTCACTCCTTGTAAATCTGAGTGGATGTCATCTCGCTATTATCTCCGGTTTTTTTGGATCACGGTAGAACCCTCTTATCAGAATCATCTTTAAAATTCTTTAAAGATCGATATCATATCCCAGTAGGCCGTCTGGATCTTGTACACTCCGCAACTTGCAATGCTGAAGCATATGTGAAAATCAGTAACCTCCAGCTGATGCTAGCTGTCCTGCACCGACTGGCATACAACTCTCAAAAGCACAGCGCAACAATCAAAAACCATTCTTTTCTACCAATCCGCAACTGGGGTATCTTCTATGGATAACGTCAAGTGATGACACATGGCTTCCCCAGTTGGAGGTTGAAAAAAAGCTTGACTCCAGCATCTTGGTCGACGTCGTCCCCATAAGTCATCAGTCAGGAATGAGTGGGGCAAGCGGAAAGCCACACACGCACCCTTCGGGCAATTGGAGTAGTTCCTGGGGGTATGATAGAAATCCTTGAGAATTGGAAAACGACAGTGATGCACCCTGGATAATCATCACTCCCCTGTTCTCCGCGGCACAAAGGCGTCTCACAAGCTGCACAGCCTCAGGTAAGTTGTGGGGGTTGGGGTTGGTCTGGAATAGACGAAGGCAACCTGGCAAAGAACATGTGATTTATACACATAAAATAACGCGTTAACAAATTGTACACCAAGGATATTTGATTTGCAATGTTGTATATCGGTATAAGCATGTTCCATGTTAAACATCCTGATTGCATTGAAGTCTGGTGTTCCTTTTCAGAGGTAGTAAACATGGGTTGGACTGTCAGAGGGTCTGTTTTTTGTTGTGCCAGGACTCAAAATGTTGGGACCAAGATCATCAAAGAAAAGGAGCAGCAATGACTCATTGCCAATGAGTCTCTGAATAGTGAAACATCGAACATCAAACTGTTCTTTGCAACCATCTACTGCGAATCAAACCGGACAGGCCGTGAGTCGACCAACTTGTCCAAACCACCACGATCCATCGCCGTCGCGATCAACCTCCCTTCAACTCCCTTCCAACTCAAAGTCAAGCGTCGAAAATGTCCCCGCTCGGGGTAGAAGTTCATGTACTTCCTGAGCAGAAAAAAACTCCGGTCCAGGAAACACCGTCTTTAGTGAAAGCCCACATCTGGGTGAGACCTTGAAAATTAGGGGTGGTGCTGGACTTTTGACGCAAAAAAGGAAGGAGACCACACCTTTTCAATTCTTTCTCATCTATATAATGCTCGAGGTAAGAACTCCAGAAGTGCCAAATGATGGTCTGGTGTAGAAACAGAAAGCAGCCCTATGACACCTACAATGCGAGGGAGCAGCAGCGCCTGCTGGTGCCCCTGGTATCAGCCAACCCACTAACCCACAAAGGAAGGCCAACGCCCAGGCACCCGCTGTTTCGGGGCTCTGTAACCTTCTCGCGCATCACCTCATAGACCTCCGAGGTCAAGTGCCGCTGCCAGTACTCCTCATCGTCCTAGGTGGAATACTAATAGGATCTAATAGGAGAGCAAAAGCAGAGACACAAGTGCGGGTCGTACTGGGGAAACCCCAAAACGGAAAAATGTGTCGTTTTGTTGAAGACTTCCATATGAGCGTCCAAACCGATAGTTAACGAAAAGGGAAATCGACAAGGCTATTGCTTAACATAGCTGAACACATCCAAAAAGTGCATTGACATGGTGATTGCTTTTTAAAGTACCAGTAATGGGGGCCTATTCCCTTTCCAGATTTCAGCCATGATTTTGTATTACGCGAACAGCTGGTGTGTGCTCATTTGGTCATCGCTGGTTTTGGATGTTGCTCATACGAGCAGGGTGTCGTGAAACCAATCAATCGCCCCCGACATGGCCCTGGTCTAGGAAGGACACAATACTGAGAAAGCTGCTGCTTTTTGATACGAAGTTCAGATCAACACATCCACAATATGGGTTAACTAGGGAAAAACGAGATTCCCACAGCTTTTAGTTATGTTCCTTTGCCGGATTCGGAGGGCTACAAACTTGATTGATCCACTACTAAGAATCCACTACGGAATCCTTTTCCAGCCAAAACGCGCCGAATTCTCACAATTCTCCAATCTTTGGCCAGGTCTCGGGCACAAACAATGGCCATTGGTCCAAGGTTTCGAGGAGGCGCTTGCCCTTCAGCTGCAGGCTCACCTCGAGCGCTTGCGGTTTTTCAGCGCACGACGCGTGGGGCGTGGGCGTGGAGTGTCGTGCGCGCGTCTCGGTGAATGGGTCAAACGCGCTGGGCGGTGGCTTGGCCAAAGAGGTGAAAGAGGGTAGTACTGAGCTTCTCAGCCTCCACCGAAGCAGCGTTTGGAGTGTGTCAATGGCATCCCATGACACTGTGACCGTGTTAGGTTGCGGCTTCCCGCAGGTTCCACCCACAGCTTCTCAGATGATAAGCAGGATGGAGCGTAGATCAGAAGTGAGGAGATCTGAAAAAAAGAAAGCAACAAAAACTGATCAATACCATTCAGCAGCAATTGAACGATGTAATGTTTCTCACTGGTTTCTCTTGCTCCTTCCGAGAATAGCTCTAAGACTCTGAGTAGCTGGCCCATCCGCAATCAGGGCCCTGTCCTCGTCGCTTCCGGTACTGCAAGCGCCCACCAATCAGCGTCACCTCGACCGGGGCGCGCTCTGCACCGCAGGTGCACCGCTCTGCACCGCACGTGCCAAGCTGGGTGACTCCACCATTCTCAACACTAAGTCGCTATAAAGCAGAAGTGGATTCTACTGGACAACGTAGAAATCACTAAATGGATTCTGAAAAAGCATGACTCATGCCAGATCTATGACGGTCACCGCCTTTTAACACACACGGACATCCCGCTACACCTAGACCCACCGGTTCCGAGCGCCTCCTCCACCACAGCGCCATGTTGCAACCGCTGCTCCTTGGCGGCGCTCGTCAGCAGCAGCTGCTCCCGCACCACCAGGCCACTGCTGGTGCCGCCCACCACGCGCCAAAGCACCATGGCCACATCGCAGGGCGGCAAAAAAGATTGAAAGCATCCATTTCCTTCCATTTCTAGGTGCCAACATGATGTAAGCTGGGGATACCTGGGGTGTGAACAGACCAAGACCAAGATTGAAAAGTTGGGTGGTGTGCTAGGGGGTGTCGTAAGTACTTGGTTCATCAGCCAAATGTTTTTCTGATTTCGTGATGGCTGGTGGGCTTTTCTGGGAGGTAGAAGTACCTGACGAGCTAGAGAAGAAGCTCTGAGCATTGGATTTCTAGACTGCAAGGCTCGAGTATTCAGTCTGTCCAGGAGTTCCAGGCCGGAGCAGGCCGCAGGGACAGAATCAGACTGACCGGAGCCGACTCGACCGGATGTGACCCGGTCTCCGTCAAACCGTGGGGAATGACCCCCCATATAGATAGAAAAGGTAGATCCCCACTAATGTAGTGGAAACCGTTTCTATCTATTTGGGGACCACTATAAATCCCTACAGGCCACATTCGAATGGTTACCATGCGGTTGTGAATCCTTGAACTGATGCTGGATGGGTCTCCCTCCCCTCGGATACGTCGGTGATTGGTCGGCTTTTTCTCCTGTAGTGCACACCAAGGTGAGGAGGATGTGGCTGTGGCGGACAGCTGCCAGGAGGCCAGAGAACCACCTGAGGCTCACGAACCGAACGAACCGAGTTCGACTGGCCCACGGCCTGGGTCCCTTCCACCGGACCGATGGCCTTTCATGTTCTTCGATCCGCGGGCTGGGAGGTCCACCGGTGGACGAAAACAAGGCCTGAAAACGAGGTTCGCATCGGTGGCGATCAGGGTGACAGGACAGAGGAAGCTCGGTGTGGAGCCGAGGTCTTGACCCATGGCCCATTGGTCATTTTAGCACCTTCAAGAGAAGAGCAAAATGGGTAGCTCAAATGGGGAGACCTCCCAGGCAACGACCTCTTGGAAGGTTCGGGAAATGGACCAATCTATCCATAGGCTACTCATTGGGGCGAAGCCAAATGGTCGTTCATGAGGTTTTCAATCCGTGTCATACATACGGTTCGCAAAAATATCACCCACACCGGTGTTGGTTTCAGACTTCCCTGCTCTGGCAGTTCCTGAGCTTCACGAGAGCAGCGGCATAAAAAAGGTGGTGCCCAAAGAGTCCAGCGAGAATCGATCCACCTTTAAAGGTGGAATTCATCATAAAAGATCTTAAAAGTACCACCTTTGTGGAATTCTTGAAAGCTAGGTTGGAGGCCATCGCTATTAGGTGTTAGGTTCTTGAAAGCTACACCCCCAGCAGACGGACTCTCATGGACCCTGAGAGTTTCGACCAATTGTCCTCAATTCTACCCAGTGGTTTTGGGGTCCATGGGAGCATTTGGAGGCGGCGACCAAGCCTTCAGTCGTCCCTCTACCATCTTCTACCCCATGGCTCTACCAAAAAGACCCAGAGTCAAGCCACAGAAAACGATGGATGGAATCATTTGGAAACAAGTCCTGGAAAAAAAGACACAAGACCTCTGGGTTACTTCTGATGGGGTCGAAGGATTCCACGTCCCCCTCCAGAACGACACGAACACAAACAAGATGTTGCTGTCAGTCGCAGCCCACCCAAGATGAACAGAATGGCCACCGAAACATAAGCAAGACCAAGCTTTGGGGATACTCATGTCTCATGCTCTTCAAGACGCTACTCACCCGACCCGACCGACCCTCGACTTCAAACACGTGATGCCGGAGAAGCGGCCTCTGAAACGCATGCAGCGCAAGGTGGCCCAGTGGGTCGAGATCCTGGCCATTTTGAGGTGCTGGGATGAGAATCCACTTGTGTTGTGGGTCGTCTGTAGGCAGGTGGGTCTGATAAGTTCGATGTTCAATGGCAATGTCCATGAATTTCATTGTTTCTCGGAAGGTAGTCCGGGAGTAGGTGGCTCCAATCTAGCGGATGGATGTTTTGACCTACAACCTGATTGGCTTGATCTAATTCCAAAGGGGTTGGGTTCATTTTGTGTATACCCTTACCAGTTTCTAACACAGAAAGTCACCGTTTGGATGACTGTGTTATTCCCCTCTACCATGTGGTTGCTATCTTGGGGGGGACGTGTTTTGAGGCCTGTTGTCCAAAAGACTCATTTGGAAGACTTCTCGCCATGGCTATGGTGTCCAGAGGCTGTGGCTTTGGAGTAAGTGGAGCCAGGTGGACCCTGACGTCGGAAGGTGCTGGTTTATTTGCATGCCGAGTGAGACTGGGCCATCTGGGTTTGGAGGCCACCCTGATGATGATGATGATGATGATGATGATGTTTCTGCGACAAATACCCCCTATGATAAGGAATACCAGGAATACCATCAAATACCCCTCTTGCGGCTTTAGCAAGCCGGCATTCGACGACCTCCAATATATGATCACCTGACTCTGACCAAATGATTGGAAATCCAAAGCTGATTTGGCGACAGCGAGGGCGACAAAGGCATCGTCAACTGGTCAAAGAGAAAACTCCCCACCAAGAATGGTTTCTCACTAGTAAAACTCCAGTCCAAAAAGCATCGGTGATGGCTCTGACAAGTTTCAACCGGAAAACATCAGCCAACTCAGAAAAAAGGGGCACATCATCATCAAACCGTTTTTGGGGGCACTTCTAACCCAAAAGAAAGAAACAGAAATGAAGCCAGGCGACCGATTTTCCAAAATCCCTGGGCCAAGGAGCAAAGAGTCCGGTACATCATTGGCACCCGGTGGCCCCTGCAGAAGTGGGCAGGCCTGGCGTACACCGAGGACGGACGGGACGCCCCAAACATCTCGGGGCACAGGGGATGTTTTGCTCGGTTACAGAAGTAACACTAAAAACACGTGGATTCTTAGCAAAATCTCCCAAAACTGGTTACACTTAGGGTTCCGAGCTAAGAACAACTAGGACATGTAGACCTGCTTCTGCGAGAGGTGGGCGCGGCGAGGTACTGCGGCGACCGACCTCACACGTTGCCGGTACAGAGGTGAGACCAAACGGGTCATGTTCACGTTCGGATCCGATGTTTGCTCAAGATGTTTGCTCAAGGATCCAAGAAAGTCAATAGCAGTCCGCAGCTGTCCTTTTTTGGGCTGACAGGCTTTGATTGAAGTGACCAACCCACCAGGCTTTCTAGGTGAGTTATGGATGATGCGCAAAGGTGCTCATGCCCTGGGGCGATCCGTTTCAGCGACGTCCCGAGACCCCCAGTCCGGTGTTGGTCCCTTTGGAACCGTTGAAAGGTCGAGTGGAAGTGAGTGAAGAAACAATGGCAAACATACCTGGAGAATGGTTGTGCGGCCCAGAAAAGTCATGAATCCATTCTAGATGATGTCCTGGATCTTGAGTTTGAGAACTCGCCTTACGAACAGTAGGGCCCAAACAAGGTGCCACTTGGAAAAAAAAGAAGAGCATCGACGACAGTTGGGCCATCAAGCAAAATCCTGTGGGGGTTTCCCGTGATGCAACCCACGGGTTACCCAACGTGATGCAATCGAAGACACCCGTGTTTCCTGAAAAAAGGTGAGCCTTGTGATTTGACCCACACGGTTTCTTCACCGGTTCGGTTCCTGTCCTCCGGTCGTGTGGGGGGTTTTCCCCGGGAACCCCCACCTCGCGAGCACTCTGACTATAAGCGCTCAGTGCCTGAGAGGGAAGCAAGTGGAAGGAAAAACCGAAAGCACCGCAAGGGGTCTGAAGACCTAGGAATGTCTACTGATAAATATACCAGGTCAGGAGTTCCGACTGGAGGGGCTACCTATTGGACGGTAAGTATAACCAGAACATCCGCTGGATGGGACTAAAAACTGTTCCTTTGGAATGGCTGGTGTGCTGCCAGAATACCCTACAAGTAACGGGGTGCCAAATGGTGGCTACCGGGGTGTCCAGTCCATTCACCAGCCCCTGCAAAAACCGCTCCAAACACCCCCACCTTGGGCACCTTGGGGTGTCAAGGTACATGTCTTGATGTGTTTCTTTGTCTGCAAGCCTGAGAAGCTGCAAAACGAAAGCCAGCGTTTTTACTTTCGAGTGTGCTTTCTCAGGCCACCCCCCCGAACCCCCCTTCTTACTCAGCTGGCGCAGGTATAGATACCCAGAATAACTACAATTCAGTTGCCAGGTATAGTACTTCAAGTTCCCTTTCCGTCAACCGCTCGATAACCTTTACACACGCACAGCAATCCACAGCTTTGAAGTCTCATTCTTGCATTGAACTTATATAGGTGTGCAAGAGGTATAGCAACATAGCATCTATACGGACCCAGGGTAGCTACAATTCTGTTGCCAGGTATCCCACTTCACCTACCCTGGGTCCGAGCGCGCGCGCCTTGCTGGCTCCCGGCTGCCCGTGATTGAGGCGCGCGCGCGCGGACCCAGGGCAGCTACAAGGCAGGTGCCAGGTATACCCAGGTAGCTACAATTCAGTTGCCAAGTCTAGCATTGCAACCAACCGAAGACAATTTCTTAAAATCACAAAAAAGCACCTCCAAAACCTTGCTTCCGTGCACCCCTACACACCACCTACTTTCGAGTGTGCTTTCTCAGGCCACCCCCCCGAACCCCCCTTCTTACTCAGCTGGCGCCTTGCCAGGTATAGATACCCAGGGTAGCTACAATTCAGTTGCCAGGTAGAGTACTTCCAGTTCGCTTTCCGTCAACCGCTCGATAACCTTTACACATGCACAGCAAACCACAGCTTTGAAGTCTCATTCGTGCTTTGATCTCATATAGGTGTGTAAGAGGTATAGCAACATAGCATTTATACGGACCCAGGGTAGCTACAATTCTGTTCCTAGGTATCGCGCGCATGAGACTTCAAAGCTGCGGATTGGTGTGCGTGTGTAAAGGTTATCGAGCGGTTGATGGAAAGGGAACTTGAAGTACTATACCTGATAACTGCACTATAGCTACCCTGGGTATCTATACCTGACAAGGTGCCAACTACACCTTACCATGATGCAAATGATGCAAATTGCATTTCTTGCATCACCACCCCTCAAAAATCACCTCCAACACAACCTCAAAAAACGTTCCATCCGTCCACCCTCCTCCCCCAGCATGTGCCGAGTTTACGTGTACCTTTTGCGGGCCAGGCCCCCCCAGACCCCGTAACTACTCACTTCGTTCGCCAAGCACAACTCAGCTGGCGCCTTCTACGAAGGCTGGCTTTCGTAACAGACGTGGGAGGCATCAGTGATCCGATCATCGGCTTCAAACGTTCGACGTGTGGCTGGTTCGTTCTTGCACCATGGCAGCCCTTCTCTTCCGGTCTCCATGGTGGACATGTCCAGGGGGTTGTTGTCCGTTTTCCGGGAGATTCTTGGCACGTTTAAATTGTTCCATCCAAACCCAACGGTTGCTTGCCCGCTTGCAGTTGATTGATGAGGCCCTCACTGGAAGAAATCTGGGTCGATCGGGCTGTATTTATCTGAAGAGCCTCTATCAAACATGGCGACTGGTGGAACAGGTGGAACAAACACTTGCAATCTTGGAGTCGTTTCAATTTCTGTGAGCAGCTTTTGTTGAGCTACCCGAGGTAGCTGCTACCTCACCCAAGAAGGCCGGTTCCATGTCAGTTTCGAGCTTCAAGAACTCACGCATTTGCATCAAGTCACTCTGCGCCACGCGCGACAATGCGACGCAGTAAGAAGACTATCCCGGTGTCTCCGCTAGTGGATTGCCACAAGTCCCAAAGAAAGGTGGATATGATGTGCAAGCTCCAACTCCATGCGGCTGACTAACATGGAAGTGGATGGCGTGATCCCAAGGAAGACAACCAACTCCTCAAAACAGGGGGTGCCATCCACTTCCATCTTGGCGAGTCTCAGTGTCCTTTCGTGAGAATTCAAAAGGTTGAGCAATCCAGCTTGGGGTGCCTATCCCAGCTTAAGGTCCCTTTTCCTGGTCCCAGCTAAGGTCCCAAAAAAAACCTCTCAAGGGGCCCCATGGTCGCATGAGGCTTCAGATCTTTGAGAATGAATCTGTTGAGGTGGTAGGAACCTACGGGCTTTGCTCTTTTCGCTCGCTTCGTTCAGCCCAGCAAAACACACACAGGAAACACACACCGACCTGCAGACTGAGGTGTTAGATCTTGCCGAGGTAGCTGACTGGGTCTCCAAATGTGAACAGCACTGGGTCGAAGATTGACCCCCTGTTGGGACAAACCGTATGTTGCCGTCAGATTGAGAGAAAACCAGGTTTATTCCAGCCATGTGGATCGGAACTTCGAAGGTACTTTGGACAAGATCCTAATCCCCTTCTCATGTCAGCTCATGAGCTAGCTCATGTCACTTTCTCTATGCCAGGAAGAACCCCATCAAGCTCACGTTCTCATGTCACTTTTGTTTCAATAAACTCGGCCTGGCCTTAACTTAAAATGAATATCTACCATAAGAACCCCTAGTGTTACCACACTCTTTGGCTAAACACACAAAACTCTCTCCGTTTCGATTGTTTTCTTCCATGTCGCCTGCAAGAGGCTGAACGCAAAGGGAGATCGGAGCAAATGCACCTGAACGCGTTTGGTTTCGATGTCTGCGAAGGGAGGTAGGAAGCAAAGGGAGATCGGTCGGTCTATACCGAAAGGCTTTGGTCTCCATGACTCTCTTATATATATAATATGTATACCGGAACCCGTTTTGACTTTTGACCTCTGATTGACCATGAAAAAATGGATGGTTGGTGGTCCAAAATAGAGCTGGGTTTATATATTCATCATTATTCATCCAGATTTTGCACTGTAGTATCGGATGACTTCATGGTATGCAGCGGAATTCCCTCTGGGGAACCAAGACCAGCCCCATGTTCATGGTCTTTGAGCTCACCCGACCCTTATAAGATCTTATAAGCAGACTTTGGCGCAGGAGCCTCTGGTGCTTCCAGTTCTTCAAAGCGGTCGATGTCGTCGACGAAGTGGCTCGCGCAGAATGTGCTTCGTCCAGGAAAAGAGAACTTGCTTCGTCGAAAGCCTCCAGTCCTTCTCAATCGAATGTAATCGAGTGTAATCAATCTACAATCGATTCTCTCTTGGAAGCGATCAAGCCTATCTATGCACCACCCTCCAGCGGACACTGGGCCACAGCACCAGGGACACGTCCTTCAGATGCTGAAAGCCTCGCGCGCCGAAGGACTCTGGGAGAGATGGGACATATGCAGAGACGTCCCCGAAAAGCGGCGCCTCCGAAGTGAGTTTACGCAGAAACAACGAGTCTGTTAGAGTCCCAAAACCAAATCTACAAGGGTGGGAGAGAAACGATGAAAACATGGGGACCATGTCACCAGGATTCTTGCTCGAATCCTTAGAGACGCACCGGAAAGAAGGACCCTAGTCGGATCCCTAACTCGAACCGACTCGAACTCATTGGCTCACCAACTCTTGAACCTGGGTCTCCTGACATCTCCTGACCATTGGCTGCATGGACACCTTTCTAACCTGAAAAAGCGGCCCTCCTTCGGGCCCTCCTTGACTCGGCTCGAGCCGGTCGTCTCTGATCCGGTCGGAACCGGTGGAAGTAAACAGGGAAGACCGGTCCAACCAACCTCCATGGGGGGGATGGATGCTGTTGGTCGATTGTCCGAACCAAACGCAGGGGTGGTCGGAACGTCAGGTGTCGGTCTGTCAGCCGGGCACCCTTGAGCCGCACCCGAGCGTCGTACTACACCCGGCCGCCTTGGTTTTCATGGCGAAATCGATGGCCTTTGCACCAAACACCGGCCTGCTTGGAGGCGGTCGTCATGGACACCTTCCAGAAAGATCTTCTCATGGTGCAAGGTCAGCAACACCACCTCAGGAGGTTTATCCGTGCTCGCACAAACGGTCGAAATGGGAAACGGTCGAAGTCTGTTATACAACCGTTGAAAGTAGGCCGCACCAGGCCCAGGCGGGATGACTGGCGAGACCCAAGATCAATTCCGGCGATCCAGGGCACCAACATGGGTATCTCTTGTGCCACAAGAGAGTTGACCCCGTGGACATTGGAACGGCTGAGCCGTGGGGATGACTATGACATTCAGTCACCAACGTGTCACAGTCCATTGCATCACCACGCTGTCTAGACGTCGTCTATGCTTCGGTCCTTCAGGCCCTGTCTCCGCATGTCACCCTCCGTTTCGTGGTCGAAGCGAGTCGTCTTCGGTCACCTGAAGCATCCTGAAGCCCCCGGTTACACCCTGGTGGCGACGATCCACACCCTGAGTAACACCACGTCGGAAAACCATCGGACCCAGGAGGCGACGTCAGGGTCTATGTGAGTGGACTCGCGAGTGTACCTAACCCGGTCCTTCTGCTTTTGTCCGTCCCCTCCCGCCCCCCGGCTTCAACACCCACGCGCACAGCGCGAGGGGACATCGGGTGCCCGCACCACCAACTTCACCGTGAAGACCCTCTCGCGTACGGGTGCGCGCGTTTAAATGTTGAAGGCGCGGGAAAGAGAAGCCTCCCCTTGAAAAAATCCAACACATGGTCCTCCACTCAGAACTGGGCCTTTGGAACTGGATCCTTCCAATTGGGGCTTTACTCATGACTCGTGACGCCAATCAGACTGCTCCGATATCTGGGAATCAGAGGCGGATTGTCGTGGAAGACCTCTCAATTTCTGACAATGATGCTGGGCATCAAGTCACACTCGAAAGAATGATTTGTTTGATGTTCGTTGTGTCTTTGCCTACCAGACAATACTCTACTCAGAGATATAAGCTATGTTCCCAAAAAGCTCCCGTGGTCACACGGATACCTGAAATGAGGCCTCGGACAAACTAAGAAGTAAGTTGCAAAACAAAAAAACTAAGAAGTAAGTGGGTATAAACAATCTATTGTTCAATTGTTGAATGAGTTCAAGGGGGGATTTGCTAGTGACCTTCAGGGAGATGAATGTCAACATGTTGGTGTTTAACAGTATACTAAGTGCTCACAGTTAATTTCGAAAAGATCTTCATCGTGGATCCATTCGAGTCGAGTCGGTCCCACGCGTGGCGTTCTTCCCATGCGACTGGCACTTGATGGTCCCAGGAGGGTGGGGGATCCAACAAAATAAGAAGGGCATCAAAAACAAATCAACGACGGCTGATCCAAAAACGAAGGACAGACAAACATCTTCCCAGTGAGCCATGAAAGGACAAAGAGACTAGGGAAAGGACCACCGCAGCAGGGCGGGCGACAAAAGGACAACGTATTGGAATGGACATGCTGGACACAGTGAAGGTGGGGGCCCCATCATGCACCAGAGGGCATGCAACAATTTGTTGAGATGCCACGGGTCAGCTTGAAAAGAAACGGTCGTGGCAGGACAGTGCTTTAACAAAAGCATAGATTTTGTGGCGCTGGAGGGGAGTTGGGGGGCAGGGCGCAGCGTCTCCCCACAGAGCAAACCAAAAATCAAACGCCACCAGACTGCACCACAAAATAGATCATCATTGAAAACTACACACCCCATTGCCACATCAATGAAGGGCAACCAGAAAGTGACACAAGGACCGTGACCATGGCAAACGGTTGCCTTATTTTTGCAGAGGTCGCGCCGTATTCGCAATCATGAATTGTGCAAAACAATGAACCACGAGGCCAGCATGAGCAGGAAAAGGACCAGGGAATGAACAAGGGGACCTACTAAGGATTATGTTGTTCATCCTGTTCTTGTTTCTTGTTGATCCTGCTGTTAACTTGTTAAAATCTATATAGATGCCAATATATGATACGAAATGGATGGACAAGAGTTGGTGGTTGTGTCTGGTGTCGTAAAGACACATATTCTGGAAGCAAATTCTAGAGCTGGTTCATGTGGAAAAGCGGGCCTTCTGGAATTAGGTCCAGTGTATGCGTTGTTTTTCCAAACCAAGATAAATGGGGCTCATGGCAAAACTCTGTTTATAGGCTGGTACAAAATCCCTCCCCTTTTCTTCCATGTCCTTCCAACGTGCAACACGCCCTCAAGAACGATTTGTGTGGTTCAGAAAACCTATGGTCCCAACCAACGATCCATCACCCGGAGACATCACCTCTGATCGGAAAGGACCATGCTCACCAGGCTCCTGGCTTCATTCAGCCCATGAGATCCAGGCAAAACCCACCGCTCTCGCGGTTCAACGACGTCCGCAGCGGTGGTGGCACCAACTCCCAAAACCGGTTCGACGTGTTCACCCGGCTTCCATGGACCTTTCGTTCATGGTTCATCGGCAGCGGCCCTGTCGGTTTCCCTTTTCTCATTGGGTGGGTGTCCACCTTCAGTGTCTCATTGAATGGGTGTCTTGGGTGAGTGTCTTAGGGCTGTGAAGTGTGTTCATCCAAACACCTTCCCGCCCCACCGCGCCCAATCCAGCACCCATCGGCAGCAGGGTCCTGAGCAGGGTCCACGGGTCCACCGGTGGACCGGTGGAATCCGAAGACGGGGGGGACAGTTGATGATTTGGAATGACAAGCATCCATAAAACGGACCAACAAAAACCATTGACCGTGTGAAAAGTAACCCATAAACCGTAAGATACCATAAGAACGTGTGTCCACACTGCTTGGGGACAAAAGAGAAACAAACATCTTGAAGTGGCAAAAACTACCAACACCCGCGCATTCGTCTTGAGTGTTGGTGTGATCTTTCCAATGGACTGCAGATTCGGGGGTTACAGCGAACAGCTTCGTGGTCTGCAGTTGCTCCCCCACGGATTGCTTTCTCTCGTGTGTGTTGTTTCAAGGTTGCTAGGACACTTGGAGGCATTGACTTGGATGGTACCAAGATGTCGGATCACCTCTTCCTTCCCCCATCATCGGGAGAACACTGCGAAACCGGGTTCCTCAGACGAACCACCGGGAGAGGCAAACCCTGTCGCACCTTTTGAAAGGCGCGACCAACGAAATCGAAGTGCTTTTGATCGTGGGAATACCTGTTTTTGACCCTAAACCCAATGGATTTGTTGGGTTGGTCCACAATAAGAGGTTTCCAGAGCACAAACCCTGAATGGATCTGAATAGTCCATGCTGGCATCAATCGAAAGCACACATGCACATTCCCAATAGCTGCCCTAATTGGCCACAAAGAAAAAAAAGCAAAAGGTAAATGAAAACAAAAAAACTACAGTCCATAGATCTCTATTAAAAGTACATGATTCATGCTAGTTATGTCCAAAGGTCGTTTCAGATCTCCCCAAAGATGGGAGAGTTCCAATCAACAGAAAACCATACTAAAATGAACATCAATTATACAGTAAGAAAAGCATCAGTAGTAAGTACGGAAAAAACAAACTTCGAGAGGAAACAGGCGTTCTTGATTTGATCGAGGTCTGAAAATGTCGCCATGGGCCACAAACAACAACCAGCACTGCTCAACACCCCTCACACTAACACTACTCAGCACCACATGCAAACCCCCTGGCCGCCCTGGCCCCTGTGGTGGAAACCTGGAAGACTCGGCATAGCACTGCTGCGTCCTTCGTTCCAAGAAGGCCATTTAACACATTGTGGGTATAAATAATGTACAATTTTGTGCAGGCGAAATTTGTGAAAGAAGGTCGAGTTGAATCCATCTATATAAATATGCATGAAGCCATTTGGGCCACCGTTGCATCCGTCAGAAGCCAGGTTCGGCCTTGCAAGTTCATGACATACCACAGCAATAACACAATGAGTCAACGAGAAGTCCAAAAATCGGGTGTGCAGTGAACTGACCAGCGGGTGGCCCCGTGGCCTGTGGCACCTGCAGGTCAGTTCCACTCTCCCGCTTCCAAAAAGAGGCTCCTGTTCTTGGTTTCTGGACGAGTGGTCGGCTCGGGGGTGAAAACTCGTTTCGATCAAAAGGAGAACTCGTTGGATATGGTTTTCTTCCCTTACTCCAAAAGCAGAACACACTACCAGCTGCTTCCATTTGGAGTCACCCAATTTCACAAACCCAAGTCACAACTTAGGTCGGTCTTTTTTGATTGGACATCCCAAACAGGAAGCGAACAAAAAAGAGATCTGATCCATGCGCGGGTCGTTTGTGACCAGCAATGCTTTCTGCCCCAGTCACTCGTTCACGGTCGCCCTCCAGCTGGGCGTACAACTGGCCCTAGGCGTGCGCAAGGAGGTCTGTGGCGCAAGCTACTCGACCTCTTGGCTCCAAGTTTGGGCAAATGGTCATCCAAATGAAACCTTCCCACTTCCCACCAAGTGAATCCTATGTTTCTTCAATAGCTCCGCATTCCGACATTGCAGACTCAATTTCATGACGACGACGCCAGTGATGATGATGGAATACATCCAAAACCTGGTGAAAGCAGACCACTCCGACCTGCAAATTTGGGGAGAGAAGACTCACTATGTGAAGCCAACCCCTCTGATCTCTGCCTTTGGGACCAAGTCACTGCAGTGATCATGACCTCAGGCGACGAGGGACCGCGTGCTGTTGGTCGAGTGGCACCAGGATACCTTGATTGACCTACATGGCAGGGCAAGGCAGGGTCAATAATCCTACACTCCCTGAAATCGTCATCGAAGTGGATTTCACCCACTCTTTGGTATTCGGAACATGGTCATCCGAAATCGGGGCCATGTTCCATCCACCTAAGGCACGCCGGGCACGCATTCCACGGAGAGTCACCTGCTATGTCCAGTGAATCATTGGGTCCGAGAATTCCCAAGTCGTCCGAATTCTTCATCGAGTCGAACACTGTGCAGTCCAACGCTCCTCTTCAGGATCTGTTTTCGCATCGAAGTCGAAAACCTCCCTCAAACATGAAGATGACATAGGATGATCCACCCAAACATACCCAAACGACCCTTGGGCCAGGTCTCCCTTTGTAAATCTACGCCTCCCCAACGACCTGACGACCGGCCAACGGCTTCGTTCCGACCGGCTCCCTATCGGCACGGATCGCACGACTGTTGCTACGGGATCCTTTAGACTGGAGCCGCGCGTCTGCATCATCTTGGCTTCAAAGCCTCCGACTCAACCCCTAGGGTCAGTCCTTATTGGAGTGGGATCCTTTAGACTGGGTCCTTTCTTGTACAAATGGGACAAACATCTGGATGGGGGTCATTCCCCACATGGGATTCGTGCTGCTTCGTCTCTCCACTCCAAAGGACCAAAGGATTCGTGTGGAGTACGGTGAGCGTACAAAGCTCAAACAACGAAGACCTCGACTCCTGCTTTCAGAGGAAAAAGACTCCAACCTCCAAGTCAAGAGAGGAGGAAAAGAGGAACACCATCACACCCGGGGAAGGAACATCAGACTTGGGATGACTTGGTTCTGGCACCTTGGCTGTTGACCAGAAGCAAACACTCTGAACCCACCCCTGGATCTCTGGAAAATGTGGAAACATCGTCTTCCATGCTTGGGGCGCTTTCAACATCGTCTTCCATGCTTGGGGTGCTTTCAATTGACCCACGTGATGTGTACAATATGTTTGTTCATGTTCATTCTCATCTAATCATAGAGATTGAGTTCAAAAATCATAATATCTAAATTAGTAAAAAACTATATGAGATATATGCCACATGATTCCACATTGCTCTTCGGCACCTCCACCTCCCTCAATCCATCCCCATCCTTCCCCGGGCACCCCTGCCGAGGAATGGGAATAGTTCAGCGACACGTCGTGAAGGGCTCCCAAGATTCGGGGCCAATCCACCCGGTCCTGCCGAGACGCCCGAGGACTCCCGAGGATCAGGATGCCGGAGGTGGTAGGGGCCATGGGAGGGATGTTGTTTTCCGTTTCATTCTTCCGATGTCGCACGCTTGTGCGCTTCAAAAAAGACGTGATGCACTGGTCATATGTTTCCTATCTTTTACTTATGAGGATATGGGGAACTACTGAAATCACTAACATATTACTGTATATCATTAGTATAGAAAACAAGAAGGAGTGTTTCAAAACAAGAAGAAATGTTTCAACGTTATGCAAAACCACACCAAACACGAATCCATCGTACGGTTACCATATCTGGTAACCATCAAGGTACGGTTACCATATCTGGTAACCAGTCGTCCTTGTATGGTTTCCACCAAGGAATCCATCTTTGAAGTTCCAAGACTTTGTTGGACCGAACCCGTTTCGGCTGTTTCTTTCAGCCTCGGCTCGGCTTTGTCATGAAACGACGCGGCTCCGCGACAAGTCGCTCGGCCCTGATGGTCCTCCAAAATGAAGCGAAAGAACACTAAACCCCGTGGGTTTCACACCTTGCACCACAGGGCATCTTTCACCCAAAATGGCCATGTCAAGATCTTCTCCACATCTTCGGATGCCATTCTGAGCACCCCATGCCGCTGCCCATCGGTCAGCACTAATCCACCGGGTCATCGGTCTGTCCTCGGTGAAGGCGCAGTCCAAGCCATGGCGTAACGCCTCCCGCCAGCGGATCGGTGGATCGGTGCAGGGGATCGGCGGCATGTGGAAAGCCTTTTTACGAAGAGTCTTGTGCAGCGGCTTATCCAACTAGAGAGACCTCGTGGATTTGGATGCCAGCAGCAGCAGCAGCAGCAGGAGGAGGAGTAGTAGTAGGAGTAGTAGTAGTAGTAGTAGTAGTAGTAGTAGTCGTAGTGGTCGTGGTAGTGGTGGTCGTGGTGGTGGTAGTAGTAGTAGCAGCAGCAGTAGTAGGAGTACAAGTAGTAGTACCAAGGAATCTAAAGGATTAATACTTCAAAACTTCAACATTGGTGTATTTTGTCCGGGGAGAACCCGAAGCCCGATGTCTGGTGAGTCTATTTTCCTTCTTCCAGGGGGTCTTTGAATGTCTTTGAGAGGTCTCTATTTTCAGGCACAACCACATCCGCCCACATCGTGTAGGGACCTAACCCGTTGGACTCCAAACGTTCGGATTCCGTTGGGATGCCTTTAAAAGTGGATAAAGTTGGTAATTTCAGGGAGCTGCTACTAGTACTGCTTCAAATGATGATTCTTCAGCAGTGGTTGCCCCAAATTCCATACTAAAGGAACTCCATCAAACCCTAATGAAAACCAATCAAAAGCTAATCAAAGCTCATGAAAACCTAAGGAATTCCAGATCATCAACCTCCCACCCCACAGCAACGACCCCTAACGAGTTTCTTCATTGACTGTGTTGGACTTACCCGGATTTTGAGGCCACTTTGGTGTTTGGTCCAAACTCCGTTGATGTCCTTTGTTGACAGTGGATACGGTCGGTCCGCATGAAGAGTTGCAGGAGAAATGCACGGCAAGATGCGAGGCCCGTGAACCTCATCCTGCTCGGAGCAACATATGACTGACATCGAGGGGTTTGCCCACTGGATACCAGATCATGGTCTCATTGGTCCTCAAAAATGAGAGTAACTCTAGCAGTTACAATACTGATTTCCAGGCTTGAACTTCCAGAACTCCACCAAATCAAACTCACTCATCCTCCAAACTCCGAAAACACTCCGAAAACCTCCCTGGCCTCGCCCTCCTCCTGCCTCCACAAGCCGGTGCAGAATGCTCTCGTTGGAAAGATTTTGTCCAATAGATTGGGATGATTCGGGTCAGGCCACGCGAATTTCGCTCCGCTCCGCCCGGCTGGGCGCGAAGAACAACGAGACCAACAACGAGACCAGCCTTTCAGCTTCTCGAACGAAGGAGACCAGATGAGACCAGCCAGACCAGTTCTCGGACCCTCTTGGCTCGGCTCGGGTGAAAAGGTCGGAACGGACACCGAAGAACATGATCTCAGGAACCATCTGGCTGCCTCATCATGTTCACCAGCAAAAAAATACACACATGCACCCGACTCTCCAACTAGGTCTTGCCCCCGCACCTGGCAGACTGGAATGATCTAAGATGATAGATCTGAAACTGAAGGTGTTTGCCATCCAAGAATCTCAGCCAAATACACATTTGCCCCGGAGACCGTTCGCCAACGCGGATGCGACTCTTTCAGATCCTGAAGCCTGGGATTCCTTCCAATCCTTATGTATTATATAGCATTCTGTAGTATCGTTTATGATAGTTTTAAGGGTCTGAATCCCCAAACTAACCATTGTTTGACGGAGTTACTCGACACAGGAGACCACAACTTCGACCAGGTCAACGAACGTCACGGGGAACTCGGTGCTTCGTCGCCCGAAGCGGTCGGAAGAGATGCGGGGATGCGTCGTCCACCGGCAGATGGTTCTGGTGAGTGTCCGAAAGCAACATGAATTTGATGTTAAGGGTGAATTCTATGGGTAAGGGATCAAAAAAAAAACAGGTAATCAAAAATATAGATTCAACGGGGATCAATACCTATGCCGAATTCTATTTACAATTGAATACCATTGTCCCTCAGAATTCATTCCAAAGAACAAAGAATTCCATGCATTCCATGCAGTCCGCATTTCTCCAGTGAAGCTCATCTTCTCCGCGCTCCGACGCCACGCCTGAGCTCCGTCGCCTGGGACCGCACTGTCGAGTGTCATGGCCCGCGAAGAAGGATGGCTCGCTGCAAGCCCAGTTGCCGCGAGCCATCCATGGTCCTTTGACATGTAAAGTTCTACAAGCCATCAGTGGAACTACGAGTAGGTAAGATGTAAAATCTAATTACGGTTTTACATGTCCCAGCCATGACCGTTTACAGGTCTAGTGAGAAAAATCTAAGAACTTACATGTGGGACTACACTTGAAAGTTCTCAGATTTTTCTCACTACACCTTCAGCAGTCGGGGTGACCATTAGACGATCAAGGACGATCATACGGTCAAGCTTATTTCTTGACACCCGTGATCCATATACAAGTAGGACTAATTATGGGTCATTGGCTTGAGAAAGAATCCGGCCCCTGTATTGTCAGGCCTCACTCACTATGGGAAAAAATAACATGGGTCTTGGATGGTCTTGGTACTTCCCAAGTTTTTCTGCGTGCAGTCATTTCGTCCAAGCTCGGTCTTTGCAGCGATGGATGAACCAATTCTTGAAAGGCGTTTGTTGTAAGCATTACGCTCGCATGCCTGTATTTCACTCACACAGTGCAATGCTTCTAAAAACGTTCTATAAGCTCAACTCCTCCCCCAGCCTTTCTTGCAGGCCCATTTTCTCCGCCTTTCAACGTGCACGTCAGCTAGCCCACTGGGCGAGGGCCGCCCGAGACGATGCGGGCCACCAGCACCGTGATGTCGTCGGGCTTTCCACCACGGTGGCGAAAGCCGTGCTTGGCAGCAGAAGCGCTGAAGGGGCTCTCCTGGGCAGGACACGTCACGGCACGACGCGAAATCTGTTCGCGGGCGATTTCGGGGATTGAGTGGGATGAACTTGCGGAGGACCGCAGATCGCGCCAAAAACTCAGCTCAGCAAGTGAAAAAATGTGTCAGGGGAATGTCCGACGATATCCCGAAAGCGTGAAGTGCTACAAACAGGATGGCCTCCATCAGCTTTACGAGTCAGTTCGGTGGCAATACCAGTGTAGAATACGGGACTCCCACATGCCACATCGACGAATTGATTCCTAAGAGGATGAACCCAACCCTCTCAGGAGGCCACTGGCATATGACTGACACAAAGAATACTTTAAGATGTCGTTCCAATAATGCATAATATATGTGATATATGTTATAAGAACATATTACAAGTTACAACCTACATCAACCACACGTGAAATTCATTTCACCCACCTGCCACCGCCCCAGTGTTTTCCCGTCTCCAGTCTCTCGACATCACCGAATTGCCGAGGCCGAACTCCCCTTCGCCCACGCTCCGCCTGTAGGGAGTGTGATTGGGCGTAGGCCATCTCCACCAGTCGCTGCGCGATCTGCTCCACCGGTGCTGACGACATGGACCTCAACACCTCGGCGCATGCTCGCGCGTGCCGAGGTCGGAGCTTCGGCAGGAATGTGCACACTATAGGAGCTTGGTAGAGGCCTTGACGCAGAGTCAGGGTCAAAACCCATGGCTGCAACCCCTGGTGCTGTTGATAGGCCAATCCTGTGCCGGAATAGAAATTCCAAAACTGCCCAATCCAAGGAAAAGGGAATCCTACGTATAAACAGAGTCCTTGTCCTCGTAGCTTGGCTGGAGCCAGAAACGATGCAACGCCCATTTTCATTGGTCAGGGAGTTTCTTTTCAATGCAATCGTGATTGCTGCTTGGTGAGCTGAGCTGCCGGTTGGTTGGACAAACAAGTGAACAAATACTCGAAAATCAGCACAGCTCATATTGTTCGGCGTGCGTACCAAGCGCCACCGCAACGCAGTTTGTTGTGTCCACTTGGCCGTGTCCGACAATGCAGGGAGAGCGAAGCAAATCAAGGAGAACAGGAGATTCCTCCCCTTTCCAACGGATCTTCCGCATGCATGCATGAACCCCGAACTCTTGGCTCATCTATTTCAAGTTGATCCTTTCCCCTAATCTCTTGCCCCCGCAGAGCTCCTTGACTCATCCCCAAAAGCAGACTGACTGGTGTATTTCCCTTCTTCCAATGGGTCGAATATCCATAACGCCCATACCGATACCTCAAACAGCTCCCCAGCTGGCCGCTGGAATAGAGCTTCCTCCCCCTCAGCTCGCTGTCGCCTCCATGGTCTGCTCTTTCCAAACGTTGTCCAGAAAACCATCCGTCGCAAAGACCAACAAGTCCCCCAGCCGCACCTTCTGGTGTTCAGGACCATTTTCGTGACCGAAGAACGACCATGGACGAGCACAGAACGCGGTGGTGGAACCGCGGTAATGCCTCTGATCGCCCTGTCAGTAACGAGCACCGGGGGGATTCACGAGCCCTGTGAAAGTCGCGAATCTTCAGTTTCAATCTCCTTCGCTCAACAGTCAAGTCCACAATCTTCCCAAAAGAACATTTGTCTGGGAAGGCGCTAGTTGATCAAAGTATGCCCATTCTTGAATTAAACACACAGATGGTGTAGTTCCAAACTCATTCAAAAAACTATCTCTCACAAGAAAGAGATGAGGGTTTATATGGTTCTTGCTGTAGCGTTAAAAATCCATCAACTCTATCACCATAGCCTTATATACCTGGCCAACTCAACTGCCTCCCCCTGACCGGACCCCCAAATCGGTGCCACCCACCAACCGTTCGTTCCGTTCGCCGTCGTCGTTCCCGCTGACCTGGGTGTGGTAGGTGTCGCAACTGTGCGGCACGTCCCCGCCAGCGAGGCCGTGTCGCAGGTCTTCAGGCAAGCACACCAGCTGGTAGGGGCAATTGAAATAATGCTGCTGCTCCTGACAAGTGCGTCGCCACTAATGACAAAGGCGCTGCTCTTTGGTGGATAGGGGGGTCCTTTGCACTGAAGTTCTTAATTTGGCCACTTCACTAAAGACCCCATCGCATAGGCACGGTTATGTCCAAAGTGTCAACTGGTGCAGAACTCACGACTCCCTTGATCTGTCATCCTTGTGATGGGGGCTCACTTGACAAGACTCGGTCGAACACAGGGAGTCTTCCAGGCGAGTTTGGACGTCCAAAGGATTGTCAGCCCAAAGGAACTCACTCGTTTCGGTAGATCGCATAAGCCGCTAGAATTGCTAGATAGTTCATCCAGCTTTAGTTTGGGGGGTCGTTTTTGCACTAGAATGCAGTGCTGTTTATGAGTTTTAAAAAAATGATGAAAACGAGCGAATTGTTGGTGATGTCGGTTATGCTGCCCGAGTGATAATGCGTTAATAACATCGTGTGTGTGTGCCTGCTGTGGCCTTCCCGAAAGAGAAACGAAAAAACTATTGATAATGTGAGTTATCCTACCCGAATGCAATTGCATCAATGAAAGCGTGTGCATGTTTGTACCTGCGGATTTCCCGATTGAGGCTGATTGAGTGCAACACACCTAAGATAGGTACCAGCATAGTCGCGCAATGTCGGGTCGCATCAACCTGGCTCAGAAAGCACAAGTATCCGTGCGGGCGGTCTTCGCCGCGAGGCGGTGTAAATTCATCTTGCTCAAACAAATCCTGCGCCATGTACTGCTTCTTGGTCTCACAGGAATGTAATTGTTCATCCAACACCACCAAGTTGGCACACCAAATATGTTCCACTTATCTCAACCAAGCAAGCTTGAGACGAACATCCTCGGCCCAATCAATGTGCTGGATCGCTGGGAGCTGGAAACAAGGTGAAGTTGTTGTTGTTGTTGTTGTTGTTGTTGTTGTTGTTGCTGTTGCTGTTGCTGTTGGTGTTGGTGTTGTTGTTGCTGTTGCTGTTGCTGTTGGTGTTGTTGTTGTTGTTGTTGTTGTTGTTGTGGTTGCTGTTGCTGTTGCTGTTGCTGTTGGTGTTGGTGTTGTTGTTGTTGTTGTTGCTGTTGCCGTTGCCGTTGCTGTTGGTGTTGGTGTTGTTGTTGTTGTTGTTGTTGTTGTGGTTGTGGTTGTGGTTGTGG